>CABHPH010000385.1:4469-47097 GCA_902168325.1 Peromyscus nudipes | reverse complement strand
ACTATATCTCCCCCTTTCTAATTTAATAATTCTTCTTCCTCTTCTCTTTAACATTCCACTTAATATTTATTATTCTATTATAGATACTGGGGCATTCCTTAGTCTTACCTTTATGTAAGTATATTTTGGACAGGCAAAATATTTTGATGTATATTTATAAGAATTTTTGCTTCATTGCTTTTTCATGATTTTCTTTCAGTGCTTTATTATTTTCTTCCAGGACTTTATTGTTTTCTTCTACTTAATTGTCCTTTCTTCAAGGTTTTTACAGCGCTCCTGCCATTTTTTTGTCTTTTCCTCTATATAAGTCTCTACCTTCTTCATGATGTTATTCATAAGGCTGTTTTCTTCTGCTTCTTCCAATTTTTGATGATCAACTCTAGATGTTGGAGGAGGGCTAGGTTCTGGTGAAGCTGTATTGCTCTTCATTTTGTCGTATGTACTTCTGCCTTGACGTCTGCCCATCTCCTGGTGATCTTGGTCTTATCAGCGCACTTGGTCCAGAAAGAGCTGACAGATTCGAGAAGTCTCTCTCTCTTGTCCAGATGGGACTCTCTTGTCTAAATGGGAAGTCCGAGGCTGGATAGGAGCTCTTGTCCAGATGGGAAGTCCGAGGCAAGATGGCAGCTCTTGTCCAGAAAAGAAGTCTCTTGTCCAGATGGGAAGTCCGGGGCAGGATGGGAGCTCTTGTCCAGAAGGGAAGTCCGGGGCAGAATGGGAGCTGGGGGCCGGTCTCTAAGTCTCAGGAAGTGGTGGGGGTCTCCGGGGATGCTGGGCTTGGGGGCAGGGCTTGGAGACTGCAGGGTCTTCAGGGGATCTTGGATGCATAAAAGCTAAATTGTGATGAAAGTTTGGATATGTTTTAAAACTGAGGTTGTTTCCTCATATTTGTTCCCACATCTAATAAGATTACTGTGCTATAGATATTTAAATTGTAACCATTTAGGTTCTAATTACATAGTTTATTCTTACTCGGTATTCCTGTCTCTATCAATAAAGATTTCAGAAATAGTTTTTGATTGTTAGTTGTAGATATCAACTGAACAACAGTGAGCAAAAGCATGTGGGTGGTAAATCATTATTCCCTAGAATGTTTATTAAATGAGTTTATATTAGGAAAGAACTGACATTTAAATAAGTGGACAGAGGAAAATCTGCACTTAATGTAGATGAGCACCATCTAATCAAACATAATAATAGTAGAAAGAAAGAGTTAATTCATTCATTTTTTTAATGAGGTGAGATAGACTTCTTCTACTGGAATTGGACACTAGAATTCCAAGTTTGCTTGCCTTTCCCCTCTGGCTGAGAGATACACAGGTAGCATTCTTTCCTGTTGGGAAGCTTTTGGCTTGAACTGAGTACTTTACTTCATTCTCCAGAAAAGTGGAGAATGAGAGAAATATCACCTTCTATAATTATCTGAGTTAATCTTTGTTGAAACTCTCTCATATACATAACTAGAGTCATATCAGCTGCGTATACCTATATCAATATCTTACTGTATCCCTCCCATTTGAGAACCTTTAATAATATGCTAGTTGAATTGTATAATTTGGGCAAAATTTAATAAAGAAACTTTTAATATAAAGGAAAAAACATAAGAATATGCAATTCCAGCCGGGCGGTGGTGGTGCACGCCTTTAATACCAGCACTTGGGAGGCAGAGGCAGGCAGATCTCTGTGAGTTCAAGGCCAGCCTGGTCTACAGAGCGAGATCCAGGAAAGGCGCAAAGCTACACAGAGAAACCCTGTCTCGAAAAATCAAAAAAAAAAAAAGAACATGCAATTCCAAAGGAAAAAAATTCAGTTATCTTCAACATCCAACACTGCTTAAAAGACAGTGCTGTGAAGGGATGGAATATAATACCTGTCACACTGTTGTAGGACACAATTCTTCCACAAGAAAAAATGAACTTTGTGCTTCTTTTTTTCTGCACTATTGTTAGTTAGCTGATTGTTACTAGTCAGATACAATTATAAGCCAGAAAATAAGGAAGCCCACAGATTAGCCCAAATCGACATACCTTCTGAGCATAAAGTAATATGGGGAAGAATGGAGAGAGTTTATGGAGTGGCCGATGATACCACCAAACTCTTGTTTAGGAATCATATTTATGTTTGAGGCATTTCAAACAAATCAGACTTCTTTATTTTTTTAATTTTTATTTATTTTGTTTAATTACACTCATGATATTAAATACATTTGTCGTATTCATTGATTATATTCACAGTATTCATTCAATAATTATATTTATGATATTCATTAATTGCACTAATTGTATTGATTTATTACATTCATGATATTATGTCCTATTACTAATATCCATTTGTGGGACTTCATCACACAAAACAGAGATTCTGTACTTATGAAATCATTGCTCTATATTCTTTTTTTCTCCATCTTGAGATAATGTCTAATCTTTCTGTCTCTATGAATTTGTATATTCTATATATTTCATGTAATATAATTCTATAGTATTTGTCCTTTTTTGAATGTAAAAACATTTTATGTACAACCACAGGAGAAATAATACACAGATAGCATGAACATAAAAATAGGTTATAATTCAAAAGTCCAGGGTTATTTTAAACAGTAAAATATATCTCTGTAGAAAATATTGAAAATGATAACATTTCTCAATAAACCCATTTAAGACAAATGGTAGCTGAATTATAATATAAATATTGATTAGACTCTGGGATACAGAAGAAACCTATCATTAGAATTCGATCTACCTCAAGACCCAGCCATACCACTCTTGGGCATATACCCAAGGAATGCTCAGTCATACCACAAAGATACATGCTCAACTATGTTCATAGCAGAATTATTCGTAATAGCAAGAACCTGGAAACAACCTAAATGCCTGTCAACTGAAGAATGGATTAAGAAAATAAGGTACACATACACAGTGGAGTATTACTCAGCAGAGAAAAACAATGACATCATGAAATTTGCAGGAAAATGAATGGAACTAGAAAATGTCATCCTGAGTGAGGTAACCCAGACTCAGAAGGACAAACATGGTATGTACTCACTCATAAGTGGATACTAGATGTAAAGCAAAGAACAATCAGACTGCAACCCACAGATCCAAGGAGGCTACCTAGCAGGGGGACCCTAGGATGACTGTGGCATAAAATAAGTTTTGTTTTTGCCCAATCACTGGGCAAGCTTAATGAAACATTTCACTGTTAGGATAATAATTTGTACTATATCATGCTGATGAAAGAAAATGCAGGCCATAGTTTCAGGAGGGGAGGCTGAAATCTTTTTAGATTATGGATTAGCCTGTAGAAAAATGTCTGTCATAAATCAAACAGTGAAGGGCAAGATCAATAGGAATCTCACTTACACAACTTAAGTAAAACAGCTCTCTGAACAGACTTCTTTATTTTATCAACAACAACAACAACAAAAAAGAACATTTCACTGTCTTAGGGTTTTTATTGCTGAGATAAACACCAAGACAAAAAAAACTTGGAGAAGAAATGACTTATTTGACTTACAGATCCATATCATAGTTTACCACGGAAAGAAGTCAACACAACATCCCAGGTGTTCTGGGTATACATATCAACCACTAATTAAGAAAATGCTTTGAAATGTTGCCTGCAGGCAATCAGAATGTAGACATTTTTTTTTTCAATTGAGGGACCTTGTTCCAAATAACCCTAGCTTGTGTCAAATCGAAAACATTGAAACAAACAGAAAACCCAGGATAGTTCAGGATGACGGTTCTGGCAGAGAGAAAAGAGTCTGAGAAGGTCAGGTGCCTTGATACTATATCCTTCTGTGATGGAAGGACAAACACGTTGTTCACCTACATCTTCTAGGGGAGGCACTAGGAAGGCACAATTCATTAGGGTCCTGCTCTCAAAATTCTATCCTCTCTCAAATTCTTTGGATGCCATTACTAAGGAGCTAAGATTCCAGTCAATGAACTTTAGGCTTCTGAGTAACCTAGACATTCACATGACAACAATCATGAATGAAGAACAGGACCTGTGACTTCTGTGATTTGCCCTTCCATTTTTCTCTACATAAATGCAAAAAGAAAAAAAAATCTTTCTTCCAATCTTTTACTGAAGTTGTCATATTCATTTTTTCCTCATGAGAAGAAAGACATGTTATATTTTATGATATCTCTCCATACTTAACAAAGAACATATTTAGATTATGATTATATTTATATTAGAAAATAACTTTGAACTAATTAGTAATGGATATACATGCATGCTTCTATGCATGCATACACACAAATCAGGAAAAATGACTCAATAGTTTAATCAACTAAATGTTATTTAAATAAATTTGTATTGTAACATATGAGAATTTAATAGTGAGTTTAGCTTTCAGAAATTTTCAGGGAAAACATTGACATGCAAGATTAAAAAAATGACAACTTGAAAATTTCAGTAAATCATTATTTATTTATTTAATTTTGCTTTCTGTTTGTACTTTACGAACATCTGTTGACACTACTCTATCTTACTGTTAATATTTTATAATGTATTTAATTTTGTATTATTTCAAACTGCCATTATGAATGAATTTTCTTCCTTTTTATATTCACAACTACAGAAATGAAAAAGATACACATGTGAGCACATTTGCTGTAAACCTCCATATGCTGTTGTTCTTATCTTTAGCTTAGGTTTTGCAAAGTATGGTTTAGTTAATGCCAGCTTGTTCAGAAACATATTTTGTAGCATCATACCCTGCCCAAATTTATATAAAGTGGGGAGAATACTCAGAAATGGAAAGAGTTAGAAAGAAATATGTTGCAAATATTGTAAAAACTCAGTCCAGTATTCCATTCATATTTCCTTTTCTCAAAGTTATAAATTTGCTTACCATATTTATTTCTCCTCCATATTAACCAATGTTCCTTTTTCTGTTTCTATGGAACAAATGTCCTAATCTGCTTCTAAATAAAATGTTCAATGGAATTACAAAGTTGGATCTAAGTAGGCAGAAAGAATCAATTCACTTCTCTAAGGACCTATTTTGCTCTCAGGAAGTAACAGAGGCTTCCGGAAGATGTGCAGTTAAAAATGAACAAAATAAATTCTTTTTTTATTAAGCCATATACTCTGCAATTCCATAAATGATTATAATTAAAAACAATAACTTTTGAGCCAGGAAAATAACAGTATTAAATACGTTTTTTTTAAAACTTTGCTTAACCTTGTATTCCAAAGAAACCTGAAGTTTACAAAACACTCCATGGTAAGACCTACTTCCATGGAGCTGTGGAAAACTGTATTTGATCTTTGAACCTCTCAGCACGTTCCTCCCAACATGATCTATACACAGAAGCTTGGCAAAACAAGGTAAGTCTGCAGATACGTATAAATTTACAAACAAAGAAAAATAAAAACTACCCTCCCCTTTACTTTCCTCGTGGAGAGAAGTCATGGCATCCCAGACAAGGTCAATTACACAGCTTTTTGAATATTTACTTGGAAAGATACTGAAGGGAGCTTCTGAAGCAGGAGACATAAAACTTAACTAAACACCATCCTTTTCTTTAATAACTGGATCTGTGCGTCGGAAACAATGATCAAAGTTTGAAATATAAAATTTTTGGCTCTCCGGGTCCAACATAGAACTCTTGCTTTCTACAAGAGTGATAGTTTCCCGAAAATATATTGAAATTAATAAAACTGGCTTATGAACGTGAAAAATATTATTTAATAGTCTAAGTTTCTAAGAACAGGAAAAAACATATTTAAAATATTTGCAGAATATGCCAGAAGTAAAACATATCATACACTTATACATAAAAAAAAGTTTATGTAACTGGCATTATAAAGCAGCTATGTTATATAAGGAAGGTGGAAGTCCAAAGACTGTAGTTTATTTCATTTACAAGTAGGTGGGGAATTAATATTCAGTACTGTGCTCTAGGCTTTTTATTAGTGAAAGTCACAGAAGACAGCATAATTACATCATTTATCACAGTGTTCAACTATGGTTAATGATCAACTTATTTGTGTTTAATATAAGAACAAAAATATATTTCAACATAAATGAGGAATATAAGGAAATAAAATATATCACAATAGGGATAAATATATTCCAGAAGGTTCAGTTAGAATTATATAAGTCATAGGAAAGTGGGATTTTAAATTGTTTTGAGGGAAAGTCTCCTGAGAATTTGGCATTGGAACAGGTACCCAAATATAGTGAAAGAACTGGGCAAACTAATGAATAAAAGAAAATTTTCATGCCATCCAATGGCAGTGTGCTTTGGGCAGGGGTGTGAGTGTGTGTAATTGCATCATGATAAGTGAAAATAAAATTCTGGCCAATAAGCATAGTCTGGAGAGAAACTATCCAAACAAATATAAAATCTTTACTTGAATGGTAAAAGATACTGGCTTTTGTTTTTATTTTGAGAAGAAAATTTAGGGAAAACGGTAGAAATAATGTCAGAAGACAAAAACAATTATGTAATATATGTGTATACTTAAAGCATATTCTCATAGTGGAGATGCCAGATGATATAGATGTTGAATGTATTTTAGTATTTTTAATTGTGTTATGTTAAAGTATGTGTATGTATGTTTTTATGTATATGTTGGTAAGTGAGTGTGAGCACAAGTGTCGATGGAAGCAGGAGGTGTCTGTTTCCCTGAAGCTAGAGTTACTGGTGGCTCTGAACCACCTGATGTGAGTTGATGATGGTATGCTCTATTAACTGTTAACCCATCTCTCTAGTAGCTGATAGACATATTTTTTAAAAAAAGATAATAAGCTTGCTTATGTGATTGACAAAACTTCACAATGTAAACAGGAGAAGGAAAGATAAGCCAAGAATGATGATACAGCATTTGGGTGAGTACCTGTATTCTTGGAGATGATTTGCATTAAAATTGACTCTGAAGCCTGGCGGTGGTGGCGCATGCCTTTAGTCCCAGCACTCAGGAGACAGAGGCAGGCGGATCTCTGTGAGTTCGAGGCCAGCCTGGGCTACCAAGTGAGTTCCAGGAAAGGCGCAAAGCTACACAAAGAAACTTTGTCTCAAAAAACAAAAAAAAAAAAAAAGAAAGAAAAGACACTGAATAAAGAAGTTAACGTATGAGTACGTACTACTTATTCAACTCTAAAAATTCAATTTAAGTTAAAAATCCCAAAGAAAACACAGGACAGGTTGGTAAGCATTTATGAGGACTTCCAACCTTCAGGAGTCAAGAGTGAGCACAGGTTCTACCAGGAGGTTCTAAAGGAATAAAGCAAAAGAAACAGAAGGGATCTCACTAGAAGAGCAATGTCCCAAAGATTCAAAGATGCAGTGAGAGGTACCAAGTCAAAATCCAGAACATCGAAATAATCCATATGTTCATTAACTAGTGCGAGATAGTGTTAGCATTCTGGCCTGCCCCTTGGGGACCTGGCCTGCATCCTGTCATAAGGCCTTTTTTCGGGAAAGACCCCTCCCTTCTTCTTCCTCTTCCCCTTCCTCCCTTTCCCCTTTCCGGCCATGAGGTATGCTCACCTCTGTTTTCCCTTGTTTCCTTTCTTTTCTCTTTTCTTCTTTCCTTCCTTTTTTTTGTTTGTTCTGTTCTGTTTTGTTTTGTTTTTTGTTTGTTTGGTTGGTTGGTTTGTTTTTGTTTTTGGAGACAGGGTTTCTCTGTGAAATAGTCCTGGCTGTCCTGGAACTCACTCTGTAGACCAGGTGGCCTGAAACTCATATGGATCCAAGCCTCTTACCCTGAGTGCTGGGATTAAAGGCATGTACCACCACCACCCAACCTCCTTCTCTCTCTCTCTCTCTCTCTCTCTCTCTCTCTCTCTCATAATAAACTTCCACTTGGATGCCGTGCCTGGGGTGTGAGTAACTTTCTACTGTTCCACACCACCTGCCAAGCATCTGCATGGCATGTCTCTCTCACCAGTGGGGCACCTTGGCCCAACCCACCAAGGCCTCAGGCTAGTACCATATGTATAATTACATTAGTGCTGTGTGACTCAGCAGAGGCACTTTCTCCTGCCTGGGGACAGCCCCAAGACACACCGGAATCTCAGGAACCTTCAACACCATCATAGTCAGTAAGCCCTCCCTCTGGCCATTTCCCAAAAGTAAGGATTCGGCTCATTTTGACGTGATCTCTCACCTCTTGGCCCTGTTCAAGTTCTGGTATCAGCAACTGTAGCTGAAAGTTTTCCAGTGACCCTCCTGGCCCTGCAAGGTCCAGACAAATCTCTCTTACCCGTGGTCCTACAGCTGCTTATAAAATAATCACTCAGAAGCTTATATTAATTATAACTGCTCAGCCATTAGCTAAGGCTTATCACTGAGTAGCTCTTACACTTAAATTAACCCATAATTCTTATCTATGTTTAGCTGTGTGGCTTGGTACCTTTTCTCAGTTCTGCCTTTTCATCTTGCTTCCTCTATATCTGGCTGGCGACTCCTGACTCAGCCTTCCTCTTCCCAGAATTCTCCTCTCTGCTTGTCTCACCTATACTTCCTGTCTGGCTACTGGCCAATCAGCATTTTATTTATCAACCAATCAGAGCAACACATATTCACAGCATACAGAACAGAATGATATCCCACAGAACCTTTTTCTTTTTTTTTTTTTCTTATTAATCACAAACTGTATGGTCTATATGTTTTTCCATGTGTTCCATAGCTTTACTGGTCTGTTGTCATGTTGCTTCTCCTTTGGTGGTAGCTGGTGTCTCTCCCCTTTGCCTTTCTTTTCTCCATATATCTGCTTGGATTTCCTGCCTGCCTCTAAGCTGCCTTGTCATAGGCCAAACAGCTTTATTTATCAATCAATCAGAGCAGCATATATTCACAGCATACAGAAAGACATCCACGGCTGCTTTTTTTTTTTCAAACAAGAACCTTAAATCTAATCTCCTTTGTTTAACTTTTTTCCTGACCATTAACAATAACATCTTGTAACCAACCATCCTAAACAATGACAATTATACAAAACCCATCGAAAGACCAAACAAGACCAGCCACCTCTTGGGAATGTGGGCATCGTGTTCTTAAAATTGCTGGGAAGAGGAAGGCTGAGTCAGGAATCCCCAGCTAGACACAGAGGAAGCAAGATGAAAAGGCAGAACTGAGAAAAGGTAACAAGCCAAGTGGCTAAACATACATAAGATCATCCCTCATTTCACTGCTGGTAGCACCTTTCCAGGCTCAAGCAGGCACATACCCAGCAACCAGAACCTCGTTTTCCAAGATGTCCCAATAAAGGACATATCTGCTCTCATGTCTCACTCATTCACCCTTGCCTCTTCTGTATAACCAGGGCACTTCTCTGTTCCATTCTTTCTGGCAGTTACCACTATTCCCATAACTAGCCCTGCTCATGAGGCCACAACAAAGACAAACTTGAGGAAAATTACACTAATTTATAAGACAGGCAGAAAACATCACATATATCAGTCTGCTGAGGAGAAATATGCATAAAATGAAAATATGCCTTTCCAAAGAAAGAAAATCAACTGATTGAATCTGTAGTATGTAGAAAAACTATAAACTAAGGTGATATTCATACTGAGATAAATATGCTGCTGTAAAACAGAATTATGTGATAGTTGCATAATACTTCAATTTACTAAGACAGTATAACAAATTGTAAGTAATAATACTTAAATATGATAATAAATTAATTGAATGAAACTTTAGTATGAATTATACCTCAATTAAATGGTTACCAATGATAAAGTGGCTACCAATACAGAGAGTTACAGTTTGTTTTTTGATGCCATGACATTCAAGCATTTGTATTTTTTAATTCTTATTATGTATGGAATTCTGGTGGTTATTGGGCCAAAGGAACAGAAAATCCATATGAATGTGTGAATGAGCAAAGACTATGCTTATTTTTGTTTTAATTCTATGCCAAAGAAATAAAAAAAAACAGATTCTATTTGATCAATTCAGTGCCTTCAAGATAGATGTAGAAATGAAAACTGAAGAGTAAACAGAGAATTCAGAGGGATTTCAGACTATTGAAAATTTGTTTGTGGTTTATTGTGTTTCTAAGGACCAAAAAAATGTATCTTTAAGAGAAGAAAATGCATGGGATATAGATCATAAAGGAGATTTAATAGATAATAAAATATGAAGCAGGAACGATATTTGTTCTCTTTATTATTTTGATCATTCACTCCAACCAAGACAAAGGAACTCATCAGTAGGGAAGGCTGTCATTCTACTGTACTGGCAGGTTAATGAATTAGCCCTCCACAGTGTCATGACAGCTGGTACAATCCTGTCAAAGACTACATTATTGACAGTGTGGCAAGCAAGGAAATAAATTCATTGGTCAAAGAAAATTTTAAATCTAAAACATTCTTACCACAAAACATCCAGGAAATCTGGGAAACTACAGAAAGACCAAACCTAAGAATAATAGGTCTAGAAGAAGGGGAAGAATATGTGGGGGTATTGTGTTCCCCAAAATATTGTGTATGCTAATAAACTTATCTGGGGTCAGAGAACAGGACAGCCACAATATTAAACATAGAGGTTAGGCAGTGGTAGCATACGCCTTTAATCCTAGCATTCCAGAGACAGAAATCCCTCTAGATCTCTGTGAGTTCAAGGCCACATTGGAAAAGGCCAAGCATGGTGACACAGCCTTTAATCCCAGGGAGTGGTGGTAGAAAGCAGAAAGGTATATAAGGCGTGAGGACCAGAAACTAGAGGCCTTTGGCCTGGAGAAGCCTTTGGCCTGGAGAAGCATGTGGCTGGTTAAGCTTTCAGGTTTCTAGCAGCAGTACAGCTGAGACCCATTCTGGATGAGGGCTCGGGGCATCCAGTCTGAGGAAACAAGATCAGCTGAGAAGTTGGCCAAGTGAGGTTAGTTGTGGTTTGTTCTGTCTCTCTGACCTTCCAATGTTCACCCCAATACCTGGCTCAGGTTTGATTTTATTAATAAGAACTTTTTAAGAGTCATGCTACAAGAATACCTGCTCAAAAGCCCAGAAAATATATTTAACAAAATCCTAAAAGAAAATTGTCCCAACCTAATGAAGGACATACCTATAAATGTACAAAAAGCTTACAGAACACCAAATAGACTGGAACAGAAAGGAAAAAAATCCCCTACCACATAATAATCAAACACTAAGCATACATAATAAAGAAAGAATATTAAAAGTTGCAAAGGAAAAACCCTAAGTAACATATAAAGGCAGAGCTGTCAAAATTGCACCTGACTTCTCAATGGAGACTCTAAAAGCCAGAAGAGCCTGGACAGAGATCTTGCAGACTCTAAGAGACCATGGATGCCAGCCAAGACTAGTATCCTCAGCAAAATTTTCAGTCTGTTTTTATGGAAAAACAAGATGTTTTATTACAAAGTCAAATATAACTAATAACCGTCCAAAAACCCAGCTCTACAGAAGGTACTAGAAATAAAATTTCAACCCAAGGAATTTAGCTACATCTACAAAAACATAGGCAATCAGGCACCAGCAAAACCCAAAGGAAAACACACACACATACCACCACCACCACTACTACAACCACCACCACCAACAGTAACAACAACAACAAAATACCAGGAATTAACTATCACCAGGCATTAATATCTCTCAGTATCAGTGGACTCAATTAGCCATTAAAAAGACATAGGCAAACAGAATGGGTATGAAAACAGACTTTATCCTTCTGCAGCACACAAGAAACATATTTCAATATCAAAGACAGACAGTACTTCAGAGTAAAGTGTTGGAAACTAATTTTTCAATCAAACAGACTGAAGAAAAAAGGCTTGTGTAGGTATCCTAATATCTGACAAAATAGACTTCAAACAAAAATTAATCAAAGGAGATGGAGAAGAACATTTCATTCATCAAAGGGAAAATCCACGAAGATGATGTCTCAATTCTGAACATCTATGCCCCAAATGTAAGGTAACCCACATGTGTAAAAGAAACATTACTAAAACTTAAATATCATACTGAACCTCACACATTAATACTGGGAGACTTTAACACACCACTCTCACCTATAGACAGGCCATCCAGACAGAAACTAAACAGAGGAAGAGTGGAACTAAAAGATGTTATGACTCAAATGGACCTGCCAGATACCTGCATGAAGTTTGACCCAAACGCCTATATATATATATATATTTTTTTTTTCCTCAGTACAACATGGACCCTTCTCCAAACTTGACCATCTACTCAGTCACAAAGTAAGTCTTAGCAGATACAAACAACTGGAATAAACCCCTGTAACTTATCAGATCACCATGGATTAATGTTGGAGTTCAACAACACCACAAACTATAGAAAGCCTACAAACTTGTAGAAACTGAACAACTCTCAACTGAATCACCATTGGGTCAAGAAAGAAATAAAGAAAGAAATTAAGTACTTCCTAGAACTCAATGAAAGTGAATGCACAACACAAATTTGTGAGATACAATGAACACAATGCTAAGAGGAAAGTTCATAACAGTAAGTGGTGACATTTAAAAAATGGAAAAATCTCATACTAGCAACTTAACAACATATCTGAAAGTTCTAGAACAAAAGAAGCAAACATACCCAAGAAGAATAGATGACAGTAAATAATCAAATGTAAATATAAATTTATATTTATATTACAAATGTAAAAATAAAATAGAAAGAAAGAGAACAATGCAAAGAATCAATGATAAAAAGAGATGGTTCTTTGAAAAATAAAAATTATAGACAAACCCTTATCCAAACTAAATAAAAGGCAGTAAGAGAATATCCAAATTCACAAAATCAAAAAAGGAAAGGGGGCCATAACAATAGACATTGAAAAAATCCAGACCATTGTTAAGTCATATTTCAAAAACCTGTACTCCACAAAATTGGAAAATATAAAAGAAATGGACAAATTTCTTGATAGATACTACATACCAAAATTAAATCAAGATCAAATAAGCAATTTCTAGGCCCTATGGAAATAGAAGCAGTCATTAAAAGTCTCCCAACAAAAAAGAGACCAGGGTCAGATGGTTTCACTGCAGAATTCTATCAGACTTTCAAAGAATAGATAATACCAGTTGTAGAAGTAACCATCTTATTTAATAAGAAATACAGAGCCAATGCAAAGATAAAAGCCCAAGAGGTCAGAGCTAAGAGCCTTACCCGTCTGCTGCAGCTAGCCTCTTCAGCCTAGAGACCTACTTCCTGTGTGTTTGTCTTTATATAAACTTTCTGTTCTGCCTTCTCATTGGTTGTAAACCCAACCACATGACTGCCTCATCACTGCCCGTCTGTACAGCCCTCCAGGTCTTCTATGGTTGGTATTGAGATTAAAGGCATGTGTCTCCAATGCTGGCTGTATCCTTGAACACACAGAGATCTACCTAGCTCTGCCTACCAAGTGCTGAGATTAAAGGTGTGCACCACCACCGCCCAGCTTTTGCTATGGCTCTAATAGCTCTGACCCCCAGGCAGCTTTATTTATTAACATACAAATCACATTTTAGTACAAATAAAATATCACCATAACCAGTACTCCTCAAATTATGCCAATAAATAGAAATAGAAGGAACGCTGCAAAAATATTTTTTGAGTCCACAGTTACCCTGATACCCATACTACACAAAGACTCCATAAAGAAAGAATTATGGACCAATTTCTTTTATGAATATTGTTGTAAAAATTCTCAATAAAATACTGGCAAACTAAATCTAGGAACACATTAAAAAATCATCCACCATGACCAAGTGGGCTTTATCCCAGAGATGCAGAGAATATTCAATATTCCAAAATCTGTCAATGTAATCCACCATATAAACAAACAAACAAACAAAAAAACACGATCATCTCATTAGATGCTGAAAGAACCCTTGACAAAATCTAACATCCTTTCATTATAAAAGTATTGTAGAGATCAGGGATATAAATAACATACCTAAGTTTAATAAAAACAATATATGGCAAGACAACAGCTTACATCAAATTAAATGGAGTGAAACTCAAAGAAATTCCCTTAAAATCAGGAAAAAGACAAACCTCTCCACTTTCTTCATACCTATTCAGTATAGAAGTACTAGCTAGAGCAATAAGAAAACTAAAGGAAATGAAGGATACAAATTGAAAGGAAAAAGTTAGAGTATCACTATTTGCACACAATAGTTTATATAAGCAACCCCAAAAATTTTACCTGGGAACCCCTTCATTTGATAGTTACATTTAGCAAAATAGCTGGATGCAAGATTAACTAAAAAAATTCAGTAGCCTTCTTATATACAAAGAATAAAAAGTGCTGAGAAAGAAATCAGGGAAACAACACCCCTCATAAAGGCCACACACAAAAAAATGTAAAATATCTTGGGATAATCTAACCAAGCAAGTAAAAGACCTGTATGACAAGAAATTCAAGTCTTTGAAGAAAGAAATATAAGAAGATATTAGAAAATGGAAAGATGTCCAGTGTTCATGGATAGGTAGGATAAGCGGAGTAAAAAATCACTATCTTACCAAAAGCAATCTACAGATTCAACACAATCCTCATCAAAATTCTAACACAATTGTTTATAGACCTTGAAAGAACAATACTCAGCACCATGTGGAAAGCAAGCAAACAAACAAACAGGAGAGCTGAAAGAATCCTATACAATAAAGGAACTGCCCGAGGTATCAAGATCCCTGACCTCAAGCTCTACTACAGATCTATACTAATAAAAACAAGATGGTATGGGCATACAACCAGAAACCTTAATCAATGTAATCAAACTGAAGTTCCTGACATTAATTCTCACATCTATGGATACTTGACTTTTGACAAAGAAACCAAAATTAAACAATGGATAAAAGAAAGCATCTTCAACAAATGGTACTGGCATAACTAGGTGTCGGCATGTAGAAGAATGCAAATAAATCTATATTTATCATCCTGCACAAAGCTCAAGTCCAAGTGGATTAAAGGTCTCTCCACAAATCCAGCTACACTGAACCTGATGGAGGAGAAAGCGGGGAACAACCTTGAATTCATTGGCACAAGAGACAGTATGGTGAAGAGAAGACTGATAGCACAGACACTGAGACTGACAATTAATACATGGGACCCCTGAAACTGAAAAGTTCTGTAAGGCAAAGGACACTGTCAACAGGACAAAACAGCAGCCTACAGAATGGGAAAAAGATCTTCACCAACCCCACATCTGACAGAAGGTTGATCTCCAAAATATGTAAAGAACTTAAGAAACTAGACATCAAATAACCAGATAATCCAATTAAAAAATTGTGTATAGACATAAACAGAGAATTTTCAAAACAAGAATATCAAATGGCAGAGAAACACTCAAAGAAATGTTCAACATCCTTAGCCATCTGGAAAAAGCAAATCGAAATGGTTTTGAGATTCCATTTTATACCTGTCAGAATGGCCAAGATCAAAAACACAAATGACAGCTTATGCTGGAGAGAATGTGGAGCAATGGAAACACTCTTCCATTGCTGGTGGGAGTGCAAACCTGTACAACCACTTTGTAAAACAATACAGCAGTTTCTTAGAAAATCGGGAATCAATCTACCTCAAGACCCAGCTATACCACCCCTGGACTTTTGACTAAAAGACACTTCATCCTATTGCTAGAACATTTGCTCAGCTATGTTCACAGCAGTGTTGTATGTAATAGATGGAAGGGGTCAAGGACATCACAAAAACAGAAAACAAAAACAAATAAACAAATAAACAACAACAACCAAAGAAACCAAACACATAAACAGCAACTAACCTGGCTGATAGGAACTCACAGAGTCTGAACCAACAATTAGGAAGCCTGTATGGGACGGACCTAAGCCCTCTACATATATGTGACAGTTGTGTAGGTTGGTCTACTTGTGGGACTCTTTAACAATGGGAGCAGGGGCTGTCCCTAATGCTTTGGCTGGCTCTTGGGAACCTATTCCTCATACTGGATTGCCTTGCCCAGCATAAATACAAGGTGTTTAGTTAGTCCTACTGCAACTCCAGATGCAATGCTTTGTTGATATCCATGGGAACCCCGCTCCTCTCTGAAAAGACAGAGTGAAGGAGTAGATTGATGGATGGAATGCATAGGGAAGTGAGGGAGGGAGTGGGGGAGAGGTGGGAAAGGGAATCCATGGTCAGGATATAAAATAAACAAATAATTGAATTTAAAAAACAGAGTAAGGATTCTAGGAAAATGGCTGCTGGGGAGGGAGATTCATTTTTTGGGGGGTGGAATATAGCCCCTGAGATGCTACCTATTCTGTAGTCAATTGTCATTACCATGCACAGTGAGGCAGAAGTGAGCAGAGATTTTTTACAAAATAGTATAGAAAGGTGTTGGGGGAATGAGTTGGTGGGTACAGGAATGGAATTGCAGGGGAAAGAATATGGTGTGAATAGTATCAAAATACATAATAGACATACATAAATTAAAATTGCTCAATTAAAACATCAAATAAACCAAAATGAAAACAATGTGCCTTTAAAATATTATTTATAAAAAAAACAAATGAATTTGGTAAAGAAATTGATTGGGAACATAATGGACAAAGGAAACAGGAAGAATTCTAGGGAAGATGTGTAAGCCTAAGTAAGTTTTCCTTACTCAGTTTATTTCTGTTCTAAAATACCTAGCAATATCCAGTTTATTTCAGATAAATAAATGGTGGCATCACAACACATTTTATTTTATAATGGTTACTAAGCATTATTCCTGCTGATATTTAAAATTAATAATCACATTAATATTTATATGATAATAATAAAAATGAATCAGTGATTATTCCAGTTACTGACATGATAAATTGATACATGAATATGATTAAAAATTCTGCCCACATCTTGTGATTGACTCAGATATCCTAAATTAACAGGAATTTGTTAAAAGGGTAGTGTAATGTTCTCTGGACTTTAGGTACATGGTTACAGTGGAAAAGATGTAATCTAGCATTCAGGAATGAAATTCTCAAAAACATTTTTTAATGTACAGAATATCTTAGCAATGAGTCTCAGGTATTTGTTTTTATCTGTTTTTCATTTAAATGTATACTGAACATGAACATAAAGGATTTTATCAATGTTTTTCTTTGCTTATTTATGAAATTCATATTTTTGATATTGGTAAATATAAACCACTATCATATAGGTAATGACGAATCTTTGCTAAAACAAATACATGTATATAAAATATTTATTTACACACATATAACACACACACAAACACATATACACATACTGTGCTGAAAGTGTTTATCAGGTCTGAGAAATTTCCAATGTAGTGGGCAGACTTTTATACATAGAATTTTAACACCTATTAATGTGGACACTAGACTTCTTCCTTTACTATTTTAATTGTTTCTCTTGCCTTATTGTTCTTGAAAAGATAGTAAATACTACATTGGATAAGAATGGAGAAAGAAGTGGTTATTATTGATGCCATTTTTTGGTCTAGGTTGTGCTCATTAAATGTTCCTGATTGGATATCACATCAGGGTATACTGTTGTGTTAAAATGACTTCTTTTTAATTCCAAAATCTGACTCATAACTTGTGCATTTTCTGCCTTACAGGTTTTCTTTCTCCATAGTTTTCTAAGGTTATTCAGGATCTAGAAAGGATTTTCAAAATATACAAAAAGCTATGTGTGTTCTTTAAGTTATGCAGAAGAAGATATATTAGAAATAATTATAATTAGCATTTTAAGGTTTGTGACCTCTAGAAGTCTCCTTAATGCCACTGGATGCTTTAAAACATATCAGAAATGAATTAAGGAGACTGAGTTATCTAAGAAATATTAGATGTATTACATTGTTCAATTTTTACCAAGAATTTGGTTTTGAAAGACATAGGTTCGATAAGTTGTCATTATGAAATTCTAGTTAAGCTTTGTCTCAGTTTCTCTCCCTGTGGCTGCAATACAAGAGACTAGGAAAAGAAACACAAAGTAAAAGGGTTTCTTTTTGACTCACAATTCCATGCCAAGGGAGTTGTGGCCCTAGAAACCTGAAGTGTTTTACCAGCACTCAGAAGAGAGCAAGAAAGCATGGATGATAAAGCTCAGTTTATGTTATCCCTTACCTCAAGAACAATACTACCCACCTACCATAGTCTGATCTTTCTAACTCAATTAACTTAAACCAGGTATCTCTAAGAGGCTTGTACAGAGGCTAAAATAGAGGGTGATTCTAGATTTTGTCACTCAGCATCACAAACAATCCTCATTTTTCCTACAAAACTTACATAATAAATCTGTAGAGTTGTACAAAACTCAGTTTTTAGTTTCTATTAGAAACCCTGACTTTAATTATAAACATAGATCTATGTTATTGAATGATTGGGTCATAAATAACAATGGCATTGTTTTGGGTGGGGTTTTTTGGGTTGTTTGCTTGCTTTTTGCTTTTCTTACTTTATGTGTATGAGTGTTTGGTCTGCGCACCACGAGCATGTCTGGAACCTGCTAAAGTCAGAAGGAGTTATATGGCCTGAAAATGCATTTAGAGAGGAGAGTGGTTGTGAATCTTTGTGTGTGGATATTGGGAACTGAACTCTTCTCTCCTGCAACTCCTATAAAAGAAAATAATGTTCTCTGTCACAGAGCCATCTCTCCAGCTCCAACAATGATGTCTTATTTAAGTATATGGATTATTATCTAGAGAAGTCAAATTGTTTTAAGTTAGTGATAAATGCTCTAGAATCTCCCACCTCCTGGACTAGCTCATCTTATGCAGCAGAGTGTAGGGCCCCATTCTCCTACTTTCATGCCCTCAGGGCAAGCTCATTCTTACCTATACCACCAGGGTCAGCTTTACTGTGTTTTCTAGGAGAAGTGCAGGAGCCATTCTCCCAAGTTCTGCAGCTGGTGAGGGGCAGGGACAGCTCTCTTGCTCTTATGACCTCAGATTAATGACTCTTTGCAATGAACACTTGCAAGTAAACATATATGGAATAAATGGTATCCTGTGTGGCTCACTGTGTCATACTACAGCTTCCATGATGAGATTTTTCTTATTTTTTCTCTTTTTTTCCCTGTTCTCTTAAATTTTAATTTATTTTTGAGAGGGAGGTTGCAAGGGCTGAGGGTGGATGCAAAGGGGCAGGGAGATGACCAGAACTGAGATGTATGATGTGAAAGATACAAAGGATAAATAAAAAGAAAGGTTAAAAATAAAAATGCATCTAAAATATTGCATTTTGATTAAAATAAAATAAAAGGAACAATCTCATTCACATTAACTGAAAAAAAAAAAGGAACCGTTTTCCAAATCTAATCAAGGAATTAAGTCAACCACACAATGAACAATTCAAATTTGAAAAAGAAAATGGAAAAAAATGTAGATAAGTGAAAGTCCTCCCATAGTCATAGGTGGTCAAAAATAGTACAAAATGGTTATATTATAGAGAGGAATCAAAATTTTCCAATCAGTACTTAGATATTTCCAAAGATATTATTCAAAGAAATAGGAAAACAATCCCAAGCCATCATAAGGAAATACCTAAGACCCAGTAATAAACATAAAACATTCTGTGTAGACAGATTAACTGAAGACTATCACCACACCCAAATTCAACATGTATTACAGTGTTATAATAACATAAGCATCATAATACCGGGACAATAAGCAGCAGGTATATAACTATAAGAAAACATAAAATACATAAATAATCTCACACAGTTTGAGTCATCTTATTTTTCACAGAGATACCAAAACACACATTTGAGAAAATGAAGGCTCTTTAACAGATGGTGCTTTGATATCCACCTGTATATAAATGAACCTAGACCCATAACTTGTTCATAAAGATATATCCCCACAAGCTGAACTAAATATCTGTCAGGCCCTAAATTATGGAACTGATAATAGAAAAAATAGAAAAAATTCAACATACAGATATGTGAAAGTCTTTCTGAAAGCAATTCCAAAAGCTTAGAAATAAAGCAAAAAAATAAGCAAATTGGACCACATATAATCAAAGAGCATTGACCATAGCAAAAGAAACATTCTTGCAATTGGAGAGATTTGAAAAAAATAGAAGAAAATTTTAACCATATGTCTGGGCCTGGAATAGTAGCTCAAATATACAAAGAACTCAAAATCTAAATATGAAAGGAACAATTTCAGTTAATTAATGAACTAATAACTGAACATATAGCTCTTACAGGATCAAAGAAAACTATACAGCAAACACACAAAAGTATTCAATATCTTTTTCCACTAGGAAATAAAAATTAAAATGATACTGAGTTTCCATTTCAAACCAGTCAGAATATCTATCATTAAGAAAAGAAATACCTATTCCGGGTCTATGAACTGACTTTTTAGAGCACATTCCCTATGGTGGGATGCCTTACTGAGTCTTGATGCAGCAGGGAGGGGCTTAGTCTTGCCCCAACTTGGTATGCCAGTCTGTGTTGACTACCCAAGAATGCCTTTACACACCTTATGAGGAGGAAATGGAGGGTGGGATAGGGGAGAGGTGTGAGGGAACAGGAGAAAAGGAGGGAGGTTGATATGTAAAATTAAAAACAAACAAACAAACAAATAAATAAATAAAAGATTGAAAAAAAAGAATAAGGAAAAGAAATACAAAATGTTCATGAGGATGTAGGTAAAAGTGAAGACTTCCATTCTTTTGTTGGGTATGTAGGTTAGTCTAGCCACTGTAGAATTCAGTATGGCTGCTCCTCAGAAAATTAAAAACAGAACTGCCATTTGATTCAGCTGTATCACCATTAGTTATATACACAAAGGGCTGTAAAATAAGCTATAACAGAGATATTTAAATATCTATTTATTTCAGTACTATATAATTATAAGCTAGAAATGGAATTGGTTTTAACATTACTTAACAGATGAATGGGTAAAGAAACTCTGGCATATATACACAGTGAGATAATCATCCATAAAGAAGATCAAAGTCATGACAATTTCAAGAAAATTAATATAATGGAGATTACACTGATTGAAATAAATCAAATTCTTAAAATAAGAATCATGGGTTTTCCATCATTTGTGGATCCTAGATAGTATAGTGATAAATAAAATCTTACATACAGGAATCAAAAGACATGAGAATAAAATCAGGACTAGAAAATAGAAGGGAAACATCCAGAGAGGGAAGAAAGAACAGTTTTGGAGAGTTAACAAACTTTATAGCCTAGAGGGTTCTTTCTGAGCTTTTCAAAAGTTAGAAAGAATTTGAATAAGCCAGCCCAAGACATGGTATAAATACAGGTATTAGATTAAAATGTTAGCAACATTTCATATGTTTTTTACATAACTAAGGGCTAGGGTAAACAGGAGGTTCGCACCCCTTCAGCAAAATGGCAGAGTACAAAATTAACTTATGAAAACTGGTAGTCATTCTATATACTAATAACACATATGCTGAGAAGATAATGAGAATAGTTCCATTCACAGTAGCCTCAAAATCAGAATGAAGGATTAAATTTAGCCAAGGAGGTAAAGTACTTTTACAGTGAAGACTGTGAATCTCTGACGAAAGAAATCAAAGCAGATAATGGATGACAACTTTTCATGTTTATATATTGGTATTAACCGTATCAAAATGACCATCCTATGAAAACAATTTACATGTTCCAAGAATACCCAAGCAAAATACCCATTAACTTTTTCACAGAAATAGAAAATAAAATACCCAAATTAATATGTAAGCATGACAGATCCTGGGTAACCAAGGAAATCCTAAGCAAAAAGACTTCTGAGAGAACAGGAGTTGAGGAAGTCCTGGGTGAAAGTGTGTTATTGCAATGTCCCAGACCAACGCGAACTGGCAAAGCCTTACTCTGACTATCAACAGGTAGGGATTATCTTTCCTGCCAAATATAGGACAGGAGGACAGGAAATGACTTTCAGAACGGGCCTCCACTCACAATGGAATTAAGGTAAACAATGACATATGAAAACTCATATTTCATTCTGAGTTTCATAGGTCATATGAAAGGCTTCTGTGCAACAAAAGAGACAATTACTGAAGTGAAAATAAATTCCAAAGAGTTCAAAAGAATCATTGACGTTTATATATCTAATAGAAGATTCATATCTTGAATATACAGAAGATTAAAAAATGCAAGAATCAAGAAAACAAAAAAAAACATAGTTAAAAAATGATCTACTGATCTGAACAAGGACTTCTCAAATAAATTAATAAGCCAAAAATGTCTAAGAAAGATCTAAAACAGTGCTCAACAATATTAGCAAGTGGGAAAACACAAGTGAAAACTGTTAGGCCATTTCATTTTACCTCACTCAGAACATCTAATACCAAGAAAACCATTGACAACCAAGGCTGGCAAAGATTCTGGGAAAGAACAACTCTTAGTCATGGTTGATGGGACTGACAACCCATGCTTTCTAAATCCATTTGGAGAATCAATGTGATAAAAATGCATCTGCTATAACACCCAAATATACCACTTCTTGGCATATGCCAAAATGATTCAATATGTAACTGCAGAGAAGCTTGATCTTTCATGTTCTCTGTTGCTCAATTACAAAAAGCTCAAAAGTAGAAGCAGGCTTTATGTCCCTCAAATGACAAATATATAATGAAAATGTGGTACTTGCTTACAATGCAATACTATGTAGCTGTGAAGAGAATGGATATCATAAATTTATAGGCTAGTGGATGCTGCTGAATTATATATATATATATATATAATTTTTTATTAATCTTTTTTCTTTCCTTTTACATCCCAACCCCTGTTTCTCTCCCCCCTACTCTTCTCCTGCTCTCCCACAACCTAACCACATCCCACCTCCACTCCCTCCTCATAGAGGGTAAGGCCTCCCTTGAGTAGTCAACACAGGCTGTTCATACCATATTGGGGACCAACATAGTCCCTTACCCCTGCATTAAGGCTGAGTAAAGCATCACACCGCAGGGAATGGGGTCTAAAAAGCCAGTTCTTGTAACAGGATAAGTCCTGGTCCCGTTGCCAGGGGACACACAAACACATCAAGCCATACAAATTTCACCCACATTCAGAGGGCCTAGTTCAGTCCCATGCAGGCTCCCCAGCTGTCAGTCCAGAGTCCATGAGCTCCCATTAGCTTGGGTCAGCTATTTCTGTGGTTTTTCCCATCATGACTCTGACCCCTCTTGCTCTTACAACCCTTTCTTCCTCTTTTCAACCGAACTCCAGGATGTTAGCCAAGTGTTTGCCTGTGGGTCTCTGAATCTGCTTCCATCAGTTACTAGATGTAGGTTCTATGATGACAATTAGGGAAGACACCAACCTGAGCGCAGAGGAAAGCTAGTTCAAGAACCCTCTCCACCATTGCTATGAGTCTTAGCTGGGGACAATCTTGTGAGTTCCTAGGGTTTTCTCTAGCTTCAGCTTTCTTAATGGTACACTCTGTCAAGATATCTCTTTCATTGTTCTCCCTTCCCATCTCTTCCCCCATATCCCCACCTCCCCTCCCCTCCCATCCCCTCCCCTCTCAGTTTACCTAGGAGATCTTAACTCTTTTCCCCTTCCTAGGGTGATCCATGTGTGTCCCTATTAGGGTCCTCCTCTTTACCTAGCTTCTCTGGAATTGTGAATTGTAGTCTGGTTATCCTTTGCTTTGCATCTAATATCCACTTATGAATGAGTACATACCGTGTTTGTCTTTCTGGGTCTGGGTTACCTCACTCAGGATGATTTTTTTTTCTAGTTCCATCCATTTGCCTACAAATTTCATGATGGCATTTTTTTTTACCACTGCATAAGCTCTATAAGGAAAAGTACACTGTCAATAAGACAAAAGGCAGCCTACAGAATGAGAAAAGAGCTTTACCAACTCCACATCTGATAGAGGGCTGATCTCTAAAATACATAAAGAACACAAGAAACTAGACAGCAAAATATCAAATAATCCAATTAAAAATAGGCTGCAAAGTTAAACAGAGAATTGGCAAATGAAGAATCTCAAATGACTGAAAAACATTTAAGGAAATGTTCAACATCCTTAGCCATCAGGGAAATGCAAATCAAAACTACTCTGAGATACCATCTTATGTCTGTCAGAATGGCTGAGATCAAAAACACAGATGACAGCTTATGTTGGAGAGGATGTAGAGCAAGGGGACCACCTCTCCACTGCTGGTGGGAGTGCAAATTTATACAGCCACTTTGGAAATCAGTATGGCAGTATCTCAGAAAATTGGGAATCAGTCTATATCAATACCCACCAATACCACTCCTGTGCACATACCCAAAAGATGCTCAACTATACCACAAGGATATTTTGCTCAACCATGTTCACATCAGCATTATTTGTAATGGGCAGAACCTTGAAACAACCTAGACGCCATAGAATAGAAGAATGAATAAAGAAAATGTGGTTACACAATGGCTATTGAAATTTTAACAGTATTTCTCTTGTGAACTTATTTGGAGAGCCAGACTTAATACAGCCATTAAGGTATCAAAACATTGCCTTCAGAAATATTTCTTCTGTCTAATTATGTTGTGAAGTATTCACCAATCACATCTAAAATCACTTTGTCTGAATTTCCTAGACTGCAAACACCACCAGTGTGTGTGTTTGGATATGAACAATAATACATTACAACATTGAAGTTGGCAAAGAATACTAGTGAAAGACTGAAATAAACTGTATAATTATCTGATGCTACATACAATAATTTGTAACATATTCTCTCAGATTTAACATAGTAGATACACATAAAGCTTTCAAATCAAGTAATCAGTAAAAAATCCTAAAATTTTTACCATAGCACTAACAAGGAATTGACTACTGACAGGATTTATATTTTTTTTGTGTTTGTATTTCCTGGTTCTACCCTCATAGCATTAGAGTATATTTATCTATGTTTGTTCTTAGAGAACAATTTCTACCTTTATCATTTCTGTTATTGCAGTTTATTGTTTTTAGAATTGCAAGCATATGGAATGTTGGTGAGCATATCTCTTCTCTTTATCCCTATTATTACTTTTCTTGATATCACCCCCTCATTAGTCCTCTTTACCCCCTTCTTTCATTAGTTTTAAATAATGTGGGTTATTAGATTCCACTAGTTGGGAAACAATGTTCCTTGAAGTTTTTATTTCTCTTGCAGTAATAAATATTGAGTACCATTCTTTGAAATTTATATTTAAAATGATTATATGTCTTAACAATATAAAAAGAGAAGAAGAATACGGTATATTGTGTCACAGACTACTTATTGCTTTGGATTTAACATTTTTCCATGGTAGGTGAGTAACGAAAAGGTAGAGATAGTAAAAGAATTTTTGTCACAATAGTCTGTAACAGACAGTATTCTTTGTTCTTCTATTTTCTCATTTATTAATAATTTAGGTAGCTGTGTTCCTTCACATTTTATTATACGTGGAAGAGACAGGCTGTGGCTGGGTAGATAAAAAGATGATTATCTTTGAGATCCTTGCTTGTTTCACTTTTGTTTAAAACTGACATTGAAATTTACCATTTATCATAGAACAATTGGAAATCTAGAAAACTCCATACAAAATGTAAGCACTAGTTTTTTATATATATATATAAAATCTGTAAAGGGTACCTCAATGTCTATTTCAAAACCGATTTGATGAATACAGAAAAGGTCAAACTAAAAATAACTAAACTGAGTCAGTTACAAGTATACGAACATATGCCCCATTTAATAACGGACTCTAAATAGGCAGTAAAGTTTAAGTAGTTTCATGAATACTAATTCCTACAGCAAAGGGTTATGAAGTACCTGCTGGCTTGGTCCTAACAAGGTCAGATGGTTATGAGTCAGTGACACCCGAACATAGCAGAAGGTGAATAATTGACATGAGTGGGCTTATGGGAAGAAACTGATGCAGCAGGGTAGCACATTCAGAATGACATGATGTCCTGAAACAGAAGCAACTGTGATCCCATCTGTTTAGTGATCCTAACTGCTCAAGTTAAAACTTCCCTGTGCAAGCAACATATTTCCTGAGAGATACATTTTTTTATATCCGTAAACACTCAAATGCCATAAGTGTGAAGTATTTTCAGATTTCTCTTACATATTTGGTTAGCTATTTCTATAAGATTTCATTAAATATATCTGACGCGTTGAGCAACAATTGAGACTTGCATGTGGCAATGGTGGATTGGCTAATCAGTTTTATCTAAAAGCAAAAAGCGTTAATGTCCAGAAAGATTTGTTTTAAAACCTTGCATTTGATAGTGATCAAATAGAGATATAATTTATACTTGTTGAAATTCAGAATATCAAAGCAAGCCCTGAGCACAAATTCTCTGATAAAAGCTAATATTGTTATCATGAAATACTTTTAAATGATCTGTAAGTGTATATTTGTTTCAAATCTGTGCTTTTATCATATTCTCCAGTTATTTGAAACCCAGAAAAAAATAGGTTTTCTTGTTCTACCCCCTCTTATATCTCTTTGTGTTCTTTCATTTTCTTATAGTATAATTTCCCAAATATTGTCTTCAAAAAAAAAGAAATAATCAATACAGAAATACTATATGAAATGAAATACATGAACACAAATGGCAGATATATACTTGCACATTCAGTAGTGAGTATTTGTGGTATCTATTTAAAATAGCTTCTTTCTGTTTTATGGATGATGGCTAACAGTGGAATATTATAATAGTATAAAATTGACACAAAATATATGTGTCTGATTACTCAACAATTTTATTGAAATTGAGTTTCAATACCACTAACATAGGATCACTGAGGATTTGGAAAATCAAAGCAATCTAAAAATATATAGTCAATCATTGTATTTGTTTCTCATGAGTTGCCCCCAATAGTAACACATTGAACCAAAAGTCTACAGCTGTACATTCTTCTAATTTATAATTTTTGATAATTTGTATTTGTCACTAGTTTGGGCTATGTAATTCATGTGTTTTAACTAATTCAGATATTATGAAAGGCATTTAGTGTTCCTAGTTTGTGGTTGGCACCAAAGTGATTAGTAAGGAAAAAAATCAATGTCATGGGAATAAGACTTTTGTTAGATATTGAAAAAAATAACATGAAAACAATATCATTTCTAAACAAAACAAAACAATTATGAAATCAATATTACCAAATAATATGATGTATAAATATGAACTTAGCTCTTTTCTACAAAATATAGTAACAGGCAGTAGAAATTTGATACTAAATAGTAAAACGCCCTGCTTGGTTTAGAGGGTTCAGGAAAGATGCCTCAAATAAATCATCATTTGTGTACAGTGTAAGGTAAAAGAATAAGTTAAGCCGGGTGGTGGTGGCGCATGCCTTTAATCCCAGCACTTGGAAGGCAGAGCCAGGCGGATCTCTGTGAGTTCGAGGCCAGCCTGGGCTACCAAGAGAGTTCCAGGAAAGGCGCAAAGCTACACAGAGAAACCCTGTCTCGAAAAAACAAAAAAAAAACAAAAAAAAAAACAAAAAAAAAAAAAAAAAAAAAAAAACAAAAAAAAAAGAATAAGTTAAGTCAAGACTAGAATACAAATCAACCTGTTCAAGGATGAACTAGTATAGGCAAAGATCTATGTTAATAACTACAGAATGAAAAACAGGAAATGACTACAGCTAGCATGGGAGCTGGAGAATGATTACCAGATCCTAGAGAAGTTTAAGAGATCCTGCCATAGATACTCCTGTGGGTCATTATAAAATCCAGGGGCAAGTCATGGAATAAGTCAAACTTAGATGTTAATAGTCACAGTAAAATGTAACTGAATATACAGGAAGGTGTATCTCAGAACAAGAAAAACGGTTTTAGATGAAGCTGAAGAGAAGATACAGATTTGGAATCTCTAATCACTGCCAATAAAATGCCATGGTAACAACTAATGGAGACAAGAGTATTGGTGTTTTAGATAGCTTATAAAACCAAAAATCCTAATGGAATGAGTTAAAAAATGATGAGAAGAACAGAACTAATTGTTATTCCTAAGAAACTATCTCGAAATTAAAGAAGTAAATTTTAAAAACAAATAAAGTAAAAGAAAAATAATTTAGTAAGTTAATATATGAAAACTGCACTAAAGTGCATGTAATTAGGTAATGTGTGAAAAGAAATTGAACACAAAGTAAAACAAAAGTCAGGAGAAGTTATTTGCTAGCTGTGTTATTTAAAAAAGAATGCCCCCCACAGATTCATTCATTTAAGTTGTTAGTTACAAAGAAATGTCAGTATTTGAAATGATTAGGATTATGACATGTGACCTTGTTGGAAGAAGTGTCTCACTGGGATGATTTTTGAAGTTTCAATGGACAATGCCAAGCCCAGAGTGTCTCTCTCTGCCTGTGGATTAGGATGTAACTCAAAAATACTGGTCCTCCTCCGTGCTCCTGCCCTTGAAAATAATGGACTACGCCCCTGAAACTGTAAGTAAACCCGCATTTAAAATCTTTTCTTCTATGAGAGATTCTGAGGTCATTGTGTCTTTTCATAGCAATAAAATGGTGACAAAGACAGAGAAGTTGCTCCCAGGGACAGGGTTGTTCATCTGCCAAGCCTGAGCCTGTGGTTTTATGTAGGGATATGGAAGACTTCGTGATTTTGGATTAAAAAAGTGGTTAGATGATTTAAGCAGGGCTTAATGGCAATCCTAGTAGGAGCATGCAACACAGTGGTGTAAGCAATTTGAACTCCGGATGCTCAGATAAAGAACTGTCAGAGAGGAAGAATATTAATAAGTGGCCTAGAGACTATTCTTGTGATATTTTGGCAAACAATGTGGCTGCTTTTTGCCCTTGTCCTAAAAAAAAAAAAAAAAAAAATCTGCCTGAGGCTAAATTGAAGACTTTTAGATTAATACATTGGCAGAAGAGATGTCAAGATAGCTTAGTACTGTGGATATCAGCAATCACTCTTATGTAGCTCTATAATGAAAAGAATCAAGGTGGACAAAAAGAAATTCAAAATGAGAAGGAGTACCATGTAACACGAATCTTAAAAGGTCTTATTAATAAAAACAAACCCGGAAGCAGGTATTGGGGTGAATGCTGAAAGATCAGAGAAACAGAACCAGCCATAGCCAACCTCACCTTGCCAATTCCTCAGCTGGTCCTGTTTCCTCAAACTGGAAGCCTCTGAGTCCTCATCCAAATGGATCTCAGCTGAACTGCTGCTCAAAAGCCTAAAAGCTTAACGAGGCTCTAGTTCCTGGTCCTCACGCCTTATTTACCTTTCTCCTTCCTGCCATCACTTCCTGGGATTAAAGGCATGTGTCACCATGCCTGGCAGTTTCCAGTATGGCTTTGAACTCAGAGATCCATCTGGGAATGCTAGGATTAAAGGTATGTGTTCCACCGTTTTCTGGCCTCTATATCTAGTGGCTGTTCTGTTCTCTGACCCCAGATAAGTTTATTAGGGTGTACAATATATTGCGGGACACAACATATCACATTTCCCCTTTTTTGTCTAAAATAATAAAAGGTTACAGTCAAGAATTACATTAACAATGTCTAGTCCATTATTATTTGACAAATTCAGATAAAAATTTTCATTACTTATCCTATTTAAAAAAGTAGTTCCTATTTAAAAGTAGATTCAATAATCTCCCTTTTTATCTTATCATATCCATATTCTTTTTTTTCCTTTTCTGAGTAGATCCAAAAATCTACCTTTTAACTTATCATTTCTATATCTTCCCTTTTTTCAGAGTAGATTCAATGATCTACCCTTTTCTATATCCTCTTTTTTCTTTCTTTCTTTTTTTTTAAGCAGGAACCTTGTATCTAATCTCCTTTGTTTAGCTTTTTTTGACCATTGAAAATTAATAACTTGTAATCAACCATTGTAAACAGTGACAATATCCATAACTCATTAAACAATGAGAAAACACCCACCCCACCTCTTGGGAATGTGGGCATCATGTTCTTAAAATTACTTCCTGCTTTCTTGGGGTGAAGATATCTTTAGGGAATCCTGAAAAGAAAATTTTGGGGTTAATTGTCAAGTCCTGAGAGAGTTAGTTGTATCATTTGTCCAGTATCTGCATAATGGGAAAGTGTAGGGCTTGTCTCAAGTCCTTGCTGGAGTTGTCTATGACTCTGGATCATTTCAGCTAGCTATCTTGAAATTGTCCTGAGCAGTTTGTAGTACAAAGTCAATCCTTCCATGGTGTTAATCAGCTTAATTTCTTTACCATAGTCCATGTGGAATCATCTTTGTAGGTTCCCACCATCTTTTTGAAGATTTCAAAGTTGCTGATAGGTGTGGTCATGGTTCCCTGCAGACTTTTTTTTGTGCCTCCTCTGTGGTTTGGAGCAATCATAGTCTGATGAATGTCTGTCTCTCAGAACCATGAATGTTCTTCCCTAGAAGAGAAAATCTTCACAGCAATTTCTCCTCACCATTTGTCTTGCCAAACTTTTCCAAACTGACCTTTGCTGATGCTTTCTTGTAACACGATGGTCCTGGCAATTCTTCTCTGAACAAGCAGTAGTAAGCCCTTCCTCCCAGGTAGCAGCATCACTGCAGTCACCAACATGATGAGAAGGAGTCACCAACTCAGAGTAGCAACTCAGAGTAGCAGCCGCTGCCTCCATGGTCCCACTGCCACCATTTGTAGCTTGGCCCCAGCCTCAGCTTATCCTTAGCAAGCCTCCCAGGCTGGCCTCAAACTCAGGATCCTCCTGCCTCTGCCTCCTTCAGCAACTCCTACAAGGTGTGCACCATCACAACTGGCCCAGTGTAGCTCAGGCCTGAGCTGGGGCCCACAAGGCCCAGGCAGTCAGCTTTTTTGTGAAGTCCTACCACAAACATTGAGGGCAAGATGGAGATGAATTTTTAATAGTCTTATTAAATAAGAAACAAAGAGCCAAATACAGAGGTAACAGCCAAAGAGATCAGAGTGAATAGCCATGACTAGCCTTAGCTTACCACCATGCAGTAGCTTCCACAGAGAGAGCTTTTTCCTGTCTAAACTGAGCTGTTACTGCCTTCCTGTTTTGCCTTCTCATTGACTATAAGCCCAGCCACATCACCTCTCCATCACTGCCTGTCTATGCAGACCTCCAGGTCTCTATGGTTGGTACTGGGATTAAAGGCCCCTGTCACCATGCTTTGCTGTGTCCTTGACCACACAGAGACTCTGCCTGCCACGTGATCGGATTAAGGGCATGTGCTACCACCATCTGACTTCTGTTTGTGGCTCAATTTGACCTCTGATCTCCAGGCAACTTTATTTTTTAACATACAAATAAAATATCACATTTCAGCACAAATGAAATATCACCACAGTACCAGGAAGTAAAATGGAGCTAAGTCCAGTGATCAAGAATTTAAAAAGTTTAAAGAAAAGCTTGTTCCTAAATGGACTAAAGGGAGTTATGTCCTCAGGAAAACACACCACCCACCTAAGCTTCCAATTTGTGAAAAGGAAATAAGAGAAGATTAGCAGTGAAAGAAACCATCAATAACAAAAATGTGATGTAGATGTAATTGAGGTAGGGGGGCAGGTTCCAGTCCCAGCAAGCAGCAGAACTTGACAGCTTCTGCCATATGGTCCTGGATTCATAGTCAAGGGGTTGTGAAATCTCTCTCTGCAGCTAAAGAAATTCTCTGAGACAAGGCACATGTCAAGGGTATCCCTGCCTAGTATCGCAGAGAGGTCATTGTATGAAGCTGTAATGGTAAAGCATGGACTGTTGGACATCTCTAAGTGTTGAGGATGCCAGAGTTATGTGATACATGCCAAGGCAAACAGCATAAAGTATGTGGAACCAGCCCAGGAGAGAAAAGTATGCTACAGACAAAAACACCTGAAAAAAAACTTAAAAATCTGAACAGGATTTGATAACAGACATAAAAATGAAGAATTTTGATTTTCCCATGCTGGTTTGCCATGCTGGTTTGTTTCAATATTTCCCAATTATGCTCATTTTCTTCTCATTTAGAATGGTAATGGATATTCTGTTTCATTGCATGTTGGAAGTTTGGAATTTTCTTTTTTTATTTTGATTTAACAGAGGGTTCCAGTTAAGAGATCTGGAATAACTTTGTATTTTTAAACAATCTTGAGATCGTTGGTGGTAGTCTGAACGTAAGCTCAGAGGGAGTAGTACTATTAGGGGAGGTGACTTTCTTGGAGTAGATATGGCCTTGTTGGAGGAAGTATGTAGGGGACGCTTTGATGTCTCCTATAGAGTCAAGCCATGTTCAGTGCCTCAGACTACTTCCTGTTGCCTGAGGGTCAAGATGTAGGAATTTCACCTCCTTCGCCAGCACCATGCCTGTATGTACACTCCTGTATCCCACCATGAAGTAAATGGACTAAACCACTGCAACTGTCAAGCCCCACAATTGAACATTTTGCTTTATAAGATTTGTGATGGTCATGGTATTTCTTCATAGCAATAGAAACCCGTAGACAGAAGTTGTTACTAGGGACTTGGTCACTGCTGTGATAGGCCTGACCATTATTTTATTTGAAGAAATATGGACCTTGGGACTGTGGATCAGAAAAGCAGTTGAATGCTTTACATGCTGCTTGCTTAATGGGCCATCCTTGTAGGGACATGGAAGTGTCAGAGGTGCTGAGAGTGATTTGAACTGTGTGTGTCTGGATCAAAAAGTTCCAGAGAAGAAACTATCAAAAAGAGAAAGCTGGTGAAAATGTAATTGAACAAGAGGACCATGTTCAGCCCCAACAAGAAGTAGAATTTGGCAACTTTGGCTTCATAGTTTTGGCTTTAAAATCAAGGATAGATGAAAAGATTTATGGAATATTCCCCCGTGACAAAGAAAAGCAGCTGAGGCTAGGCATGGGTCATGAGTGTCACTGAATGGAGAAGAATTAGAGAAACCACTGTGGGAAGCTATTAAGTTGAAGCCTGGATTGCCTTTGAGACCCCAAGATGCTGAAGATTCCAGAGCAACATCTGCCAAGGAAAGCTGCTAAGAGAGAGCTGAACCAGCCCAAGATAAAGAAGTATGTTGCTGTCAGCACAGCTGAAAGGAGTTAGAGATCTGCAAAGCATTTTGACATCAGACAAGGAGATGCAGTGTTTGGAGTTTGCCCACCAGGTGTTCAGTCTTACTTTGGTCCAGTATTTTCTCACTATGTTCCTGTCCCTAAATTTTGGAATGGTAATGTATATCCTGTGAGATTATATGTTGCAAGTATATGATCTATTTTCATGTTATATGGATTACAGTTAAGAGAGTACATGAGAATTTGAACTTTGGACTTTAAAACATTTTTGAGACTGTGATAGACTGTGGGGACTTTTGAAGATAAAATAAATGCATTTGATATTGTTGCAAAGCTTATGGGAGTCATGGAGTGGAATGTGGTAGTTTGAATGTAATTGGCCCCATAATCTGATAGGAATTACCACTAGTAGGAGATGTGTTTTTGTTGGAGTACCTATGGTCTTGTTGGGGGAAGTAGGTCACTGTGGGTGTGGGTTTGGAGGTCTCATATATGTTCATGCCATGCCCAATGCCTCAGACCACTTCCTGTTGACTGTGGGTCAAGATGTAATTATCTCAGCTCCTTCTCCAGCACCATGTCTGCCTGTCTGCCATTATTTCCCACCATGAAGATAATAGACTAAACCTGTGAAACTGTAAGCCCCCCAATTAAATGTTTTGCTTACAAGAGTTGCTGAGTTCGTGGTGTCACTTCACACAAATGGGAACTTTAAGAAACTGTGATAGACTATGGGGACCATCTTAGTTAGGGTTTCTATTGCTGTGAAGATACACCATGACTACAGCAACTCTTATAAAAGAAAATATTTAATTGATGCTGGCTTATAGTTCAGAGACTTAACATCATGGTGGGAAGCATGCTGGCATGCAGGCAGACATGGTCCTGGAGAGGTAGGGGAGAGTTCTATATTTGGATTGGTAGGCAACCAGAAGAGACAGACATTGGGCCTGGCTTGAGCATTTGAACTCAAAGACCACTTCCAGTAACACACTTCCTCCAACATGGCCACACCTACTCCAACAGACCAGTAGTGCAACTCTAAATGAGCAGATGGAGGCCATTTTCATTCCAATGGCAACTGGGACTTTTGAAGTTGAATTGAATGCATTTTGCATTATGATATGGCTACAAGCCTACTGGGGACAGGGAGTGGAATGTGGTGGTTTGAGTAAGAATGGTCCACATAAGATCATGTATTTGAATGGTTAGTCACCAAGGGGTGGTGCTATTTGAAGGAATTAGAAGAATTAAGATGTGTGGCCTTGCTGGAAGAAGTGTGTTACTGGGACTAGACTTTGAGGTTTTAAAAACTTCCAAGATCAGAGTCTCAACTTCTGCCTGTGGATGAGGATGTAGATGTCAGCTACTGCTGCAGTGACATATTCCACTCCATGATAACTGACTAGGCACCTGAAACTGTATGCAAGCTCCTAACTAAATGCTTTCTTTTATAATAGTTGCCTTGGTCATGCTGTCTCTTCATAGCAATAAAATGGTGACTCAGACACTAGATATGTCCCATACAAACGTGTATCAGATCTCAAGGGACTTACATTCTGTTTCCATGAATTAAAAACCAAAAGAAATTATTAAACGTGATAATCTATGTCCTTCTTAACTTTGAAAGTCAGGTTAGGTAATTGTAGATTCAGCAACACCAAGAATTAAGTGTGAAAGATATTCATAAGAAGTAATTGTTTCGACGCTGGAGTGATGAGAAGAAAGGATTTTGTGAAGCAATTCAGGCCACCATGAAAATGCAATATGTGAAAAGATCATGGAATACAATGAAGAACTTCATACGGTAATTTGAAAATGGTTCCACAGTAAAGAATACATGTTCAGAAGTTCCTCAATGAAAATCTACTTTTTAGGAAGAGAGCAGTTTCTTCTTAGTATGAATGTTACAGAAGATCGAATGAAATGATGATGGACAAAAGACACTCAACATTTTCTCATTATCTACAAGTTTAATGCAAATAGGAAATTTTGACTGCAGCCAGAAGTAGGTTATGGTAAAATAATACTGGAATACAAAAGAAGATAGTTTTAGAAAATTAGTTGAAGATGTGCTACATTAGTTTATTATGTAGAATATTTGTTTAATGATACAAAGATTGTTTGCATTCCATGTTGCATTTGTATAATTCGATAAAGCTGTGTTACTTTGCCTGCTTAAAACACCTGACTGGTCTAATAAAGAGCAGAACAGCCAATAGCAAGGCAGGAGAATGGATAGGCTGGGATGGCAGGCAGAGAGAATAAACAGAAGGAGAAATCTGGAAAAAGAGATTGAGGAGTCATAAAAGCAGAGAAGAATATCAGGGGCCAGTCACCCAGCTACATAGCAAGCCACAAAACAAGTAGTAAAGACAGGTACATAGAATAGAGAAAGATAAAAGCCCAGAGGCAAAAGGTATATGGGATAATTTAAGTTAAGAAAAGCTGGCTAGAAACAAGCTAATCTAAGGTCAGGCATTAATAAGAAAAATAAACCTCTGTGTGTGTGATTATTTGGGAGCTGGGGGGCAGCCCCCCCAAAGAGTCAGAGAACATAGAGTAAAGAGTAAAAACAGCCAGCTACAGAAGATAGTTATCAACCATATTATATGGTAAGAGAAATTGGAGTTGTAAGATAAACAAAGAGCAAACAGCCAATGCTGTGCTGATAAAGGAGAAGTTAAGTATCCTATTGGGGATTTAATTATAAGGTAATAAATCTAAGTGAGCTCCATAGTCTCAGAATCCAGAATATTCTAAAAGTTTAATTAAAGACAGGGTATGTGTAACCCCAGTAACAAGTTCCCATTAGAGAAGACATTTCCTGTACTTCCTTTTTTAGGTATAAATAGTGAGAGACTATGAACATTGTTAGAAGAATCTAACCATCTGTCTATGCATATAGAAGGATTGAAAGGCCTTGAACTTTACATCTCCATGTTGCACATGGTCTGTCTTTCTTGTTCTCTTGCTCGTCCCACCAAGAAAGTAGCACAGGCTTATGTATACTGATTGTAATTTACATAAAAAATTTCTGGACGCACACCTGTATGGTGAGATCTACCACTCTTGACATCATTTCTAGAAAATATAACTAAATGAATCAAATCAACAGTATTATCAGTGTACATTATAAACAATCCTGTAAATAATGTAATTATGTCCATTATTTTATACAATTTATAGAAAATTTGGAAAAAGAAAGATGCACCAGAGAGACACAGAAAATCTGACAGTCACTCTGCCACAGTTATTTTGAAGGGAGATTTGAGCAGTATACATCTTCTCACTGTAACCTTCTCACTTCTCAATATATACCTTCTCACTCTGTAAGCTGTAAGACAGGCTCATTAGAAGCTGCGACTCAGAAACACCTTGGTGTCAGGAATTCTGTATGCCTATAAAATGATTAAGAAATTTATAGTGATTTGTGTACATGTGCTATATCATTCATACTCACCATTTGAAATTAAAACTGAAATATACCAAGATGCATTTGGAGCCTAATTAAAAATAATAGATAACAATAATAAAATAAATACAAACTTATGGAAAACTGCAAATGTAAGCAATCAGAATAACATATTTTTCAACGTTTGTAGCTTTTTTATTTTATAGTACTTCATCCTCCTTTCAGCTTCTGAGTGTGGTTTGTTGTGAAATGCCATGATGGGTTTTGTAACTGAAAAAATGTCAGGGCTCATGTAACAGGCAACGTGGAAAGAAGACCAGAGATCTTACGTGCCGCTGGGAGATTCGCATGAACATTTCACATATTACCATTTCATACATTAACTATGACAATACATTTCAATTGAAAAGTCATATTGAAGATATAGAGTGTGTTCAAGTTGAACGTTTATTTAGGTTTTAGGCTAAATAAAATGTTGCTGTGTTGATGAATTCTCTGACTTTTGTAGCTAAAACCAACCCAGGAAACACTCCCAACAAAATGTGAAGATACTTTGGTAATATGTTTTTCTGTCTTTTTTTCTTTTTTTTTTTGCTGTTGGTAAAGAATCCTTGCAAGTACTGAGATCTTGGTAGTACTAAATAAACATTTTACATTAAATAAATATTTCACATAAAATTTTACATTTAAAACATGTAGGTGACACACCTATGCATTTACTACATAGTATATCTAAATGATATATTAACATTCATATTAAAAGAAATTTGAAAAGTAATATACCATGCATCACATTTTTCTTTTCTAACCATACCTTTGTGATTAACATTGTCATCTGATTTTACTATTTCACTTAATGATCTGTCAGTTTTTGTCAGTTTAATGCAACCTGAGGCATCCAGGAAGAAGCACCCTCAACTGAGAAAGTTATCTCAATGGGACTGACCTGTGGGCATGTGTGTTGCAGAATTTCCTTGATTTGTGAAGATCCAGCCCATTATATGTGATGCTGACCAAGTTATGGAAAACAAGCAAATAAGCAGTTTTCTTCCACAGACTCTACTTCAGTTACTTCATCCAGGTTCCCTGTTGAGTTCCTAACTTGACTTCCCTAACGAAGGACTGTTACCTGTGAGATGAAATAAACGCTTTCCTTCTCAAGTTATTTTTGGTCAGACTGTTTATTACAGCAACAGAAATCAAGCTAGGACAACTGTATAAACTGATTTTTCTTTTGGTTTATCTGACATTAATTTGTATGCATGTCATTATGTAAATAAGTTCCATTTACTTCCATTTTAGGAAATAATTTCTGCATAATATTGCTGTTAATAAGAAATGTTTAAAGACAACTTTATCATAAATTCTATCATTTGTTAATTAAGATATATATATATATATATATATATATATATCCATACATATATGGAAAAGGTGATGCTGTCCTCAGTCTGTATTGCCTAACAGAATTGAAATGTGAGCTACAGTCGGGCGTTGGTGGCGCACGCCTTTAATCCCGGCAGAGGCAGGCGGATCTCTGTGAGTTCGAGGCCATCCTGGGCTACCAAGTGAGCTCCAGGAAAGGCGCAAAGCTACACAGAGAAACCCTGTCTCGAAAAACCAAAAAAAAAAAAAAGAAAGAAATGTGAGCTACATATAAAAATTAAAATATCCTAGAAACAACATTAAATAAAGAAAAGGAAACTGAGTGCCAGTTATTTTTCTATTGCTGAGATAAATGACATGGCAAAAAGAAATCTGGAGAAGAGAGGGTTTATTTGGCTCACTTGATTTGACCACAGTCCATCACTGAGGTATACCTACACAGGAAAACCTGGGGAAAGTAACTGAAGCAAAAAGCATAAAGTATTGCTGCTTATTGGCTTATGACCCAAGTCTTACTCAGTTTGCTTTCTTATACAATTCAGGACCACCTATTCAATGTGGCACACCAAAGAGTCCAGAGGGTCTTCCTATATCAAACACCAATCATGAAAATGTTCTGTAGACTTGCCAAAAGACCAGTCTGATGGAGGTATTTTCTTAACTGGTTTCCTTTTCCAGGAGCATTCTTGCTTGTGTCAAGTTGATTAAAAAAACAAACAAACAAACAAACAAACAAAATAACAAACAAAAAACAAACTAATCAGCACATAGAAGACATTTTAACAAAATATTTTATCTATCCTCATTTATATAATATGTTGTTATCGAAAAATATAAGCTTATGAATGAATTTTTAATATTTTTATGGTGGTAGGTGGATCACACTCAACAAATTTCAACTTGAACATGACAGACTTCTTTGAAAATCATTGCTTTGTTGCTTAGATTTTATGTTACTAGCAATTAACAATGGATTTGTATTGTGGAATATATTCTACAAATATTTAAAAAGGCTTCTATCATCTAAACTGGAGGAGTAACTTTATATTCTAAATGTAATATTAACTAAATTAAATATCAGCTCGTAGACTCATTAGTCGCCCATGTCTAATATCTGTTAAATTGGAGAGTACAGCTTGATGCCACAATTTTAATATTAAAAATTTAACATTTGTAGTTTATTTACTTAGTTAAGATAATGATTACTTTAATGATTAGTAAACATGTTACAACTTGACTTGGAAAAGTATAGTATATAATTATATCAATATTGGTAATCGTATTTAAAATAATCATTGTTAGAAAGAATACTGAATGTTACTTTTAACCGTTTATTCAAAAAGGCATAGTTTCTTATTTAAATTTTAGTGTTTCCACTATTTATCAGTCATTGATTATTATGTAGGCAGTAGTGGAATGAGAGATAGAAGGTAGTAGAAAGATGATAGTTGTAAATGTTAGGTATGTGTTAAAATATGGGTGCATATACATGTAGATATATAATACATACATATACATAAAATATTGATACATATTAGAAAACTATAGAAATACAGACATATTATGGTACCAATCAGCAGCATCTTACTGTCTTATATTTGAAATACAATGAAATGTGGTTTGTCTGAACTGAGATGTATGATACATGATGAGGTTAAGTACACCTTAAAGCAACATTTCTTGATTTTATACTGGATTGACAATGTGCTACTACTCCGGTTTAATAAAAAGATAATTATTTTTACCTGATTATTATTACATTCTAACATGTAACAACTGAAGAACATAAAGCTATTGATGGATCACATTGGATTTATGAGGACAGCATTGTTCAAGTGTACAATTACATTTCCCCTGTCACTGTGCATGTGTTCTTTTCAATGTATTCAAACATGGTTATTGCATGCAGGGATGAGACATGATCTCATCCTCTAAAGAATAAAGATAAACATTTTATGAATACTAGCATTAATTATATATTCTGTCAAATGTAATGCATATTAACACAAAGCTAGAGTACACAGAAACCTCTCCTTCCCTTCAAGAAAATTGGTGTGATTTATCATTGTCAGCTACTGAATACAGAAAGAAATCATGTGTTTTTAGTTCATAACACCCAAAATTATGGCATATGTGAGATTCATATCTGTAGAATGAATTTACATTGCATTGTTAAAGTAATAAAATATTTTTCATGGAAGGTGATCCATGAATAATTTTAAAATTTCTGTTAAAGTGCTAGAAATGTCACTCAGTGCTATAGTACTTGGGTATAAGTCCACGAGCTGGAGTTCTTTTAATTTTTTTTTTTCTTTTAGATGTTTTATTATTGACTTAGTTGCTGTTCTGTTACTCTGAAGAGACACAATGGCTAAGGTAACTTATAAAATGAAATATATAATTGGGAGCTTCCTTACAACTTCAGAGAGTCAGTTTATAATCATCATGACAGAGAATATGGCAGCTGGCAGGAAGGCATCGAGCTGGAGAAGCAGCTTAGAGTTACATCCTGATCTACAAGCATTAGGTAGATGGAAAGAGAGAAAGGTTGAGCTTTTCTGGGCTTCTGAAACATCAAAGTTACCCCCTGCAGTGACAGACCTCCTTCAACAAGGCCATACCTCCTAATCCTTCCCAAAGAGTTCCTCCAACTGGGAACCAAGCATTCAAACATATATGCTTATGTGGGTATTGACAGCCGAACTACAAAAGCTACTTTTCATTCTGAGATACCTATGTTGAGGGCAGAACATATTGGCTGTGACAGCAGTTTTCAAATGTGAAACCCCAAAAATTTTGACATTAATTCAATGATTTTTTTTCACTATGACAAGTATTTCACTAGGGTATTAAAACTATAGCATCTTATCATACAGCACCAAGTAATCCCAGCTTAACTCAGGGGAGAATAAATACACTGTTTCCATACATATCATTAACCATGTGCTAAGCATTGCCCAATGGTGACACAATGATATACTTGGTATCAAAGAGATTGTAGTTTATTAGAAAGACAATGTATAAGTTGGAATATTAAGGTTGTCATTAGACTATTTTGCTTCAGAACCAGAAATAATCAATCATAAGGGAGCTAGCAAGCAAGGAAGGACATGTCTGCCTGGTTTCCTGCAGGACAGGAGGTCTGGAGAGGTTGGGTTAGTGGATTTGTATGTTTGGAAAGGAGTTTTAATTTCTGTAACTATCTTTGTTATCTCAAGAATTCATATTAGTGGTTGCTCTAGGGCTGATATTTTGAATCTTATGCAAATATTCACAATACAAGGTACTGACTTAAACAATGTTCCTGTTGTTGCTTAGTTTTCTCTCTATAATAGTTTGTTTTAAAGTTCTTGAGTATTTAGATTCTAATTCTAAACAAAATTTATGCATACGTATTCTACTAAAAACCCAAGCTAATTATTATCACATACTTAAAATTTTCCTATCTGAAATAAATATTATTGTGATGACTACTATTGACAGAGAATAGTTACCACCTTCATCCACTAAAAGGGTTGTTTTATATTCCATCTTTTTAAATTTTCACCATCATCTCATGACATAGGTGATAGGATTGTGATGTGAATTCACTGGAATAAGTAAAATGTGTAAGAACAGCATAACTGTCTCATGTTTACATGACAGATAACAGAACAAAATCTGAAATGAGAACCCTTACTAATATTTCTTTTTTATATTTTTACTTCTATATTTGTGAGCTCAATGTGTGTGCATGTATGTGTGTGCGCGCAAGCACACAAATGCTTGAACAAAGCAAACATAGCAATTTAAGTGATTTCTCATCATCATGCTTTGTCTTCTCTAGATATATGTTGAACTAATATCAAAAACATTCTAGAATGATCACAACTAGAGAGGTAAGATAAAATGGAAATACACCTGCATTTTGATAAGTTTAACTATAAAAAATATACAGTTATCTATCATTTTTATTAAGGAAGACTAAATAGACTCAAATTGAAAAAATCAAGCAAAAGACATGAACAACTCTTTCTTGTAAAAACTGAAACAAAGCAGGAAAAAAGAGGAAAATCAGTAAATCATATAATGCCATCTGGAGCTAAAAAATCTTATGGTCAATCCTTAATTTAGTTATGATTTCAGTACTGAAATTTTATCTACATCTCCTGTTGGAAGCAAACATTTACCATCTTCTATAACTGGTAATATGTATGTACACTTGAAAAATATTTATCAAATTTCTAACATCAGTATTACCAAGACATTTTCTATGGTCTTATTAGATATACCATATTGCTTGAAATGAGGGTGGGACTGAATAATGAGAACTTTCAGTACTTATTTGTAGGAAGCAAAGGAAAGAAAATGTACAAGTGCTATTGAATCAGTCAAATAGAGTATTATTCTGCAGGATAGGAAAGAAAACAAGGATGTTGGCATTTTTGCTATTGAGGTATACAATACGCAAAAATGACCTCCACTTGCATATAGCAGTTAGCTCATATTGCTCATAGTGTACTAGCTAATAGCGATAATTTAGTCAGGTAAAAGTCATTTGAAAACAAATAAAATCAATGTTGACTATTCTTACAAACAGCATAAGAAAAGACTGTTATTCATGTGCAATTTTGGCATGGCTACTACTCATGTATAATATGGAACTATTTCCATTTTAAATCTCTAGACATTATGTGGCAAACTGTGCTCAATTACAGTGTGAGCTCTGACTAGTAATTTTCAGTGGTCATTGTATAAAAAGACTCTGTGTGACTCCTGACCTCTTAGAGCCATGCTAGTTTATTTTTCAAATTCTTTATCTTACAAGGTCATAATATATTTCACTTGTATCTTCCTATCTGAGTGTTTTAATTAGAAGGTTTGCATTCTCTCTCTCTCTCTCTCTCTCTCTCTCTATATATATATATATATATATATATATATATATATATTCAAGCCAAGCCTATCAAAACACTCAATGAA
>CABHPH010000384.1:8566-38769 GCA_902168325.1 Peromyscus nudipes | reverse complement strand
GTGTAGCTGCCCACTGTGGGAAGTGTGTGGAGGAATGTCAGAGTTCTGGGAGGGCCAGCGGACTATGGGTACAACAATGGTGAAGGCCCATCTCACTTTTGGATGAATGAATGCGTAAGGTCTTTTTCCTGAAAAGTATGGCCGTTAGGGAATGCCCCTCTAGGACCTATCAGCCAGTGAAAAGACATTGTTTACCATCTCATGTCCCCAATCCCAGTGCTCAAATAGTTTCCATGGAAACGAGGGTCAGGAAGCCAAGCGAACCTGTTTTGTTTTGGAGCGTATAGGTTGAGGGCACAGTGATAGTATCTAGATAATAATAAAAATACTTTAACAGGGCCGGGGAGGTGACTCAGCCAGTACAGCCCTTGCTGAGCAAGTGTGAGGGCCTCAGTCTGGATCCTTAGAACCCACTTAAAAATTGTAAACTCAGCACTCCTACACAGAGATGGGAGGTGGAGGCAGGAGAATCCGGGAAGCTCACGGGCCCGCCAGCCTGGTGTGTGCAGCAGTAAACAGCCAGATGCTCTGCCTCAAACATGGCCCCACGGGCTGACACAGAGGCTGTTCTCTGACAGCCTTGTGCTGTGGCATGTGTGTGTCCATACTTTTAGACATAAATGTGTGTATATATGTGGATACACACACACACACACACACACACACCTTATCATTTATAGAGATATGCCTTCCATTTAATTTCATCTTACTCTTGAAATTCAGAGAACAGATTTCCCCTAGCCACTTAGCTAGTGGATGTTGGAGCCTGTGTGCATGTATGCATTTGTGCATGTGAGTGCATATACATGTGTGTGCATCCCCATGTGTGTATGGGATGTGGCGCAGTAGAAACATACCTCCTTTCTTCTGCCAACAGATATGCCCTGGGTCAGATCCAGCCTGACAGAAATGATTGCTGGGAATCACAGATTTGCATGATCTGCCTGGTGTGGCTTACACTTTAATGTTTCTAAATGCCAGTCTGGTTTTAGCCAGGTGGAGTGGCCTGCAGTCAGAAGGCTGTTTTTCTCCACAGGCAACGCCCAGATTTCCACTGGTGCTGTTGCCCATCCGGAAAGAACTACCCGGTAGAATGGCTTGCTCTCCTCTTGGCCAACATGCCTGGCTGTGAGCATTGAAAGCTGGTTGTGGGCTGGAGAGGTGGCTCAGTGGTTAAGAGCACTGGTTGTTCTTCCAGAGGTCCTGAGTTCAATTCCCAGCAACCACATGGCGGCTCAGAACCATTTACAATGGGATCTGATGCCCTCTTCTGTCATGAAGATGTACAGGAAGACAGAACACTCACACACATAAATAAATAAATAAATCTTTAGCCGGGTGGTGGTGGCGCATGCCTTCAATCCCAGTACCCAGAGGCTAGGGACAGGGGGATATTTGTGAGTTCAAGACCAGCCTGGTCTACATAGCAAATTAGAGGTCAGCCAGGATAACATTCCTGTCTTAAAAAATAAACCAGAAAGTCATTGCCTAGCATGTACAAAGCCCTGGGTTTTGTTTCCTGTCTTCTCCCATAAAACATATGATGAGGTTTCAAAGTACCTTTCCATCCTTACTTTCTTCTGCGAAAGTTTCATCTCCAGTGACCTCAGGATGGAGCTGGCCTGACACCCGGGGCTATTTTTGTCCTGGCCAATTTTACAACCAGCTTTTTTTTTTTCTCGCATTGGCTTGGCTTGACTCTGCAGTACTGAGCTTGAACCCAGAGTCTTCAGTGTGTAATACCAGAGTTCTACCATGGAGCCGTACTCCCAGAGCTGGCCTTTTGAAAACCACTTGGGAACCTTTATTCATATATGTATGTATGTATGTGTGTGTATATATGTGTATATATGTATAGATTATATTTTGTTTGTTTTCAAGGCACAGTCTGACTATGTAGCTCCGACTGTCCTGGAACTCACTCTATAGCCCCGGCTGGCCTCAAACTCACAGAGATCCACCTGCCTCTGCCTCCCAAGTGCTGGGATTAAAGGTGTGCACCACTACTGGCCTTTATTCCAAAATTTCAGTGAACTTTATTGACAGCCTTATAACCTGACAGGCGTTCCTCAGAGGCCAGTGACAGGTGCTCACGGTGTAGCTGATGAAATGTCAGATGTTGTCACCTTGGCAATTATGCTCTGGGCCCCCGGCCTTTTCTGTTAAATCTCTTGGAACTTTTAGCAACCATGAGCAGCTTTGCCTTTTTTTTTCTTCTTTCAGTTCTGAAATACTTAAACCGTTACATTTGTCCCCTTAAAACTGTTCTGACGTGTGCAGGTTGATGGCTTTGAGTGCATTTACAGTACCATGACCCCACCACAGCTGTCAATTCCCCCATCTTCTCAAACTGAAGTTCTATACCCAGGAGATGCTAACTCCCCATTCTCTGTCTCCTCGGCTCCTGGCTGCACCTTCCACTCCCCTCTCGATGAGCGTGACTCGTCTAGGTACACTCTGTAGAAGGTGGCTTTGCTCTTGTGTGCCTGGCTTATTTCAAGTAGTGTGTCGTCACGGTTCATCCATGTTGCACCGTAGCAGAACTCCCTTCCTTTTTATTTTTTTATTTTTTATTTTTTATTTTTATTTTTATTTTTTTGGTTTTTCGAGACAGGGTTTCTCTGTGTAGCTTTGCGCCTTTCCTGGAACTCGCTTTGGAGACCAGGCTGGCCTCAAACTCACAGAGATCTGCCTGCCTCTGCCTCCTGAGTGCTGGGATTAAAGGCGTGTGCCACCACCACCCGGCCTCCCTTCCTTTTTAAAGCCGAGTAGTAGTCTATGGTGTGTGTCTATTTGGCTCCTCCATCTGACAGTGGACATTGAAGTCACTTCTTCCTACTGTGAATAATGAATATGAATGTGAGTAAAGAAACTTTCTGGAAGTTGTGATTGGGCCGGTGACATGGCTCAGCAGGCGGAGGCACCTGGCTATGCAAGCCTGACCTGAGTGTGATCTCCAGGACCCACAGAAAGGTGAATGGAGAGCGCTGATTCCATAAAGTTGGCCTTTGCCCGGCCATCTGCATGCACACCCATGCACACCCATGCGCACACAACATATAAAATAAAAACCTTGTGATCAACATTTCCATGTCTGTTGTAGAAAAGTTAAACGCATAGGCTAGAAAAACAGAAAATAACCTCCTACCCCATCACCGGAAACCTTAGACTTTAGACAAGAAGTAACTGCACTATGTAATTTGGCTTCTATCTCTCTAGTGGAATTTTGGCCTGTATCTGTGAAATGAGATCATTTTAGGCATATTGTTATGAAACCTGAGCCATTTAAAAAATGTTTGAAATTAGCTGGGTGCTGGTGGTGCATGCCTTTAATCCCAGAACTTGGGAGGCAGAGGCAGGTGGACCTCTGTGAGTTGGAGCCCAGCCTGATCTACAGGCACCAAAACTAAACAGAGAAACCCTGTCTCAAAAAAAAAAAAAGTTTGAAATCTCTGCAGGTATTTAATAGCTCCTTGTTTGAGCAGCAGGCCACTGGTGGATGTTGTTGGTGGGCACCTGTGCCAGGCCATGCTGGTCTCACTCTCAGCCTCCTTCCGGTGCGATCAGTATGGTGTGGTGAGCCCATTGCCGTGGAATAGGCAGAGAGAAGGCCCCGCGTCCCTGACTCCTGCCCCCAACACCCAACCTAATTGGACTGTCCTCCACCTCTTTTAGGCAAATGTCTGCAGACTACGGCTGACCGTGCCTCCCGAGAGTCCAGTGCCCCAGCAAACAGAAAAGAAGATTGAGAGGAAAGACCAGGTGAGCCTTCTCGGAGGCCAGCGCCTGTGGCTGGTCTTCTATGTTAAACATGTTCTCCATCCCTCACTAAGGCTGTTCTCCAAGTTATGCATTGATCACTGCTGAAGAAAAGGCCCCCAGCCTTCCACATGGCTCGCTTTCCCAGCTGCCTCTGCAGCCTTGGGCCCAGCCCTTGTTTCCCGGGGGAACACTGTGGTTCTGTGTAGCCTCTCGCAGCTGTGGGGACACTGGACTTAGTGACAGGTGCTGTGGCAGGGAAGGTGGTTTTTCCTGGAATGGCCCCTGCGGTGGAGTCAAAGGGCCTTTTGTGAGTTGCTGGGACTGGAGCGACAGGTTGTATGTAGGCCTGGCTCTAGCTAGCAGGAAGAGCCCAGCAGGCAGCTGAGCGTGCTCTTGGCTGGACACAAGAGGAAATCTGCGAACATTTCTGTGTCATTTCTGAAGTGAGTGCTGGCACCACACAGATGCCCGTGCGCTTCCCTTTGCGTTAGAGGGGCCTTGCAGTTTTTCAGGTGGGACAGGTATATAAAGAAACCGTGGTGATACCATGTCCCATGTGTTCCTGTCTGGGAACATAGAGATGGTGCTAAATGACTCTGGCAGGGGCGGGCAGAGGTGCGGGCTTAACAAATAAATGGGAGGGCCTGCTTACCTCTCCACCTGTGTTCCAGGTGACGCCATTTCTCATTCCTAAGCCCTGACTGGCACGTGGTAAATTTCATCCACTAGGACTTGAGTGGTGAAGATAGCTGTAAACAAGGCAATGGCTGTCACTCACGGAGCTTCTATCCTCGTGGTCTGAGAATGAAGGCAAACAAAAAAATGATGTGCTTTCTAGAGAGACAGCGTAAGAGAAAGGGATAGGCAGCCCAGACACTGGGCAGTCCTCCTTATGGAGGGTATTTTATATGAACATAAAATAAAATAATAGGTTGTAAATTTCATAGGCAGAATCATGAGATCGTGACTTCTTGAAATGCAAGATTCACTTTTGAGTTAACCAGTAACACAAGGGACCGTAAACAAGGAAGCTTCCTGTAGATGGGTAAGAGGCTGATAGTGTCCCAGAGTTTGTTTTGTGTATGTCTCTCCTGTCTTGTGGCACTCTAATCTCAACTTTGTGTGTGTGTATGTGTGTTCATGTATGTCTACATGTGCCTGTGGTGGCCAGAGGCAGACATTGGGTGCCTTCTTCAGTTGCTTTCCACCTTATTTCTCTCTCTCTCAAAAATTTCCAATTTTATTTTACGTGTATGAGTGTTTTGTCTGCATGTGTGTATGGGCAAACACATGCGTGCCTGATGCCCTCAGAAGTCAGAAGAGGATGTTGGATCCCTTGGAACTGAAGTTATGGATGGTTGTGAGCTACCATGTGGGTGTTGGGAACTGCATCCGGGTCCTCTGCAGGAACAAGAAGTATTCTTAAGGCACGGAGCCATTTCTCTAGCCTACTTTTTCCTTTTTCAGACAGGGTCTCTCTATGTAGTCCTGGCTGACCTGGAACTCCCTGTAGAACAGCCTGCCCTCAAACTCATACAGATCTGCCTGCCTCTGGCTCCTGAGTATTGGGTACAGGTGTGCATTACTGTGCCTGCCCTCATTTTTTGAGATGGGGTCTCTCTCTGAACCCAAAGTTTACCGGTTTGCCGTGGAGCTCCAGGGATTTGCCTCTGTCCACCCACTCACCCCTGCTTTGTTTTTTAATGTGGGTGCTGACCCGAACTGAGGCCCTCATGGTTGCATGGCGAGCCCTTTGCCAATGGAGCCATCGTCCCAGCTCCCTCTTCTTCATTAGTTACCCGTGACGAGGCAAATGATGGGTGGAGGAAGGAGGGAGGAAGGCAGGTGGAGTTATGGCCAGGGAGCCATGAAACTCTGACCTGCTGCAGGGGAGAGGAAGTGTCTCACCCACAGCACCTGCAAGAGTCCTGGTTCCAGGAGGCGGGGAGGACAGGGTAGACCTGGAAATTCAGGCAGCACCAGTGAGGTAGTCCTAGCCAAGGCCCTAGGGGATGGTTTTATTTTATTTTTTTAAATAAAGATTTGTTTATTTTTATTTTATGTGTATGTGTGTTTTGCCTGTATGAATGTCTGTGGACCACATGCATTATCTAGTGTCCAGGGAAGCCAGAAGAGGGCATCAGATCCCTGGAACTGGAGTTACAGATGGTTGTGAACTGCTATGTGGGTGTTAGGAATGTAACCTGGTCATCTGGAAGAGCAGAAGTTGCTCTTAACCACTGAACCATCTTTCCATCCCTGACATCTCTTTCTGGTTAAATTGGACGTAGCTTAAACACCAAAAAGATTAAGATCAGTACAAGTTAAATAGCCCCATTCTTTTTGCTGGTTTTCTTTGTTGTTGTTTGTTTGTTTTTGAGACAGGGTTTCTCTATGTAACAGCTCTGACTGTCCTGGAACTCACTCTGTAGTCCAGGCTGGCTTCAAACTCACAGAGATCTGCCTGCCTCTGCCTCCTGTGTGTTCGGATTAAAGGTGTGCGCCAGCTAAACAGTTCTACTCCTATGAGCCTCATAATGAGTTGGATTTTGGAACATTTTGGATTTTGAATTTTGGTGGATAGACATGCCTGACTGATACAGTCTGTACAAAAATCCCCAACCAAGTGTAAACAACTCCAACATCTGAACTCTGGTCCTAAGCTTCTGGTCCTAAGCATTTTGAGATAAAGGACACTCAACCTCCAAAGGATTATGATATATTGAATAATAATAAAAATCTACAACACTAGTGATACCTGAGAGGCATAGAGGGAAGGGGAAGGGCCGCTTGCTATAGAACACTAACTAGTCTAGACAGTCTGCTTTGGAATTTCCAGACAGGCTCAGTGGTTAAGAAACTAGTTAGTTAAACATTGTCACTGAATGCGGATATTCATATGGTCTTAAAGTATAGCCTGTAAAGGAACCGTGAACCTTAGAGTAAAATTTCATCTCAGTGACCCAACCCAGCATTACCAGCAGAAGACAACCCTCTGTTAGGGGACTTCTGAAGTGATGTGATTAAGAAGTACACACAGGACCTGTGTAATCTTCAAGCTGAATTGTATAACTGAATTAATGATAAGGGAACAGAAAGGTCCAAAATGCAGGACATTCTACAGAACGATTGGCCTGAATCCCTCACCATGAATTTGATGGTCTTAAAAACAGGATTAATTTCTGTTGTTGGTAAGTTAAACAAGAAACTAAATGTGAAACGTTAGGAATGGACTTGGTTAGATCTTGGGCCAAAAACATTGTAGCAGACATGCTGATATACTCATTAAATTTGGACTATGAGCCCTATATTCACTTTTAGATGGATTTCATTTTTATGCATGTGAAATGTGATTGAAGAGTTCTTTCTGCTTCCCCATAGCTATGAACATTCAGCAGAGGAAATGCTTGGTAGTGAATTCATTATGTTTCTTTCATTACTGTGGCAAACTGGGATAAAAACAACTTGAGGAAGGAAGAATTTACTTCGGGCTAATGGTTTAAGGGTACAGCCCATCAAGGTACAGAAGCCGCGGTGGCAGGGACCCGAGGCATCTGGGAATAGTGCATCTGCCGTCAGGAAGCAGAGAGAGAGGAAAGCGGTGCTCAGCTTGCCTTCTCCCTTTTAATTTACCCCATGGGACAGTGCCATGCACAGTCAGGAGGGGAATTCTTACCTCAGTTTACCCAATCTAGAAACTCCCTCACAGATGTACCTAGTACTTGATGTCCTAGGTGATTCTAGACCCTGTCAAGTTGACAGTCGGTGTTAGCCATCACAGTGCTAAAGCTCGTAACAAGGAGAACGGGGCAGCGAGGCTGCAGCTACTGGACCCTTGTGATTACCAGGATTGAGTGGGGTCCTCTTGTTGGGAGGCATCCCCTTCTCCCCTTTTTGTCCTCACTCTCTCTGTCCCCTTTAGAGCCGATGGCATCTGGGAAAGGTTGAGGAGGAAGCCCAGTCCAGAGTGGGCGATGGGACCAGGGCCGTGGTGGCTGTGTCCCTGTGTGTGGTAAAGTGATAGGGAACAAGATGTTTCTGAGAGCTGCAATAGAAGGTGCCCGGAGCGGTTGTCCTCATAGGGGAACCCACATTCCCGAGGGAAGAGTCTCAGTGCTTAGCTGTGGAGTTCAAGTGGTGTGCCCGCCCACCTTTTGTCTTGAAGAGTGCTTTCCAAATTAGTTTAGGCAGTGACTTTTTTTTTTCTTTTCTTTTTACTGTAACTAAACATCAGGCATTACTTCTAATTATGGAGAGAAAAAGTGTCAAAAGTTAAAATGAAAATTACAAGTAGCTTTATGCAAATGCTAAAGACATTGACAGGGTCATTCTATCCAAGATCATGTACATATTGCTATATATAACTTGCACTAGAAGTCAAAGGAATATTTTTATGACAGATACTCATTCAGTGGGAAACCATCTATTTGGGGAGAGAAAGTCCATGACAGAATATATCCATTCTGTATTTCACCACGATAATTCCAACTCCATCGTGATTACAATTAGATGAAAATGACGTTTGTACTCAGAACAGTCAGCAGAAAGCTCTCTTTTACAAGAGGCACGTGGCGGTAGGGAGTGGAGGGGGTTGGCGAGACGGCTCAGCTGGAAAAGACATCTACCACGAAGCCTGACAACCAGAGTTGATTCCCCAGGACATACATGATAGAAAGAGAGATCTGATTCCCCCAAGTTGTCCTTTTTCTTCCACATGTACAGCATGGAATGTACACAAACCCACACACACATACACACACACACACACACACACACACACACACACACGTATACAATAAATAAATATTTAAAAATTTAAAGAAAAAGAAAAATGACAAGAAGAAGCCAGATCCTGCACCATTGAGAAATCACAGAATAGCTCCAGACTTTAAGAGAAAGGGCCCTTGCCCTTTATCAATAAAGGTGGAAGACATACACAGGAATGATCCTACTTCCGAATTAAGTCACACCAAAATGACATAAGTTGTTGGGCTAGGAAAGGGCATGTCGCTCCTTCAATGGTGGAATTTCCAACTGCCTTAGTAATCAGAAGAAAATAAGTCTAGTCCCCAAACTAAGTTCTGTCATCCACCCTGATCTCAGTATAGGCTTTTGGATTTATTTGCCTTTTTTTCCTGGGAGATACTTCCTCAAATTCCCCACGGCCAAGTGGCTACTCTTCTGTGACGTCATTGAAAAGGTTAGAAGAGTCCTGGCCTTCAGAGATCCTACTGTTAGGAGCAATTCCTGGCTCACTTGACAAATGGGACATGCAGGAGAAAGTTAAGAAGACATGGTTTAAAAACCTCAACATGAACCTTTTCGAGAATATCATTTCTGACCTTCTTAATGTCTTCTTGATTACACACACACACACACACACTCTGAACCTTCCTATATTTATAGCGAAGCAGGACCTGTCCTTACACCCTCAAATAGCCCACAGCAGGTACTTAGGAACAGCCAGGCTCTGAGGAGTTGGGAGCTCAGGAGCCATGCACCTTAATGCCCCTGGCACTGGGGCACCAGGTGTGAGCTCCAAAGTGTCCACCTGTAACAGCCTGGTGACTCACTGCAGGAAAACTGGGGTAGAGGGGAGGGTGAGGCTGGCTGTTTCCTCCGGACTGAAGCTCTTGGGTGGTGGCAGCACTCAGATGTCCTAGTGATCACTGGGGAGACAGTGACGTTGATACCATGTCCTGGCTGGATTCCTGGGCTTGACTCACTGGGAGCAGGGTTCACATACCAACAAGGGTTCCCTGGAAGAGCCACTTCTTCTGATGTGGTTGCAATGTGTCTGCCCTTCCCTGGGAGCCAAAAAATTGCAAGGTACCCAGCATTCTTCATGATCTTCCCAGGCTAAATGACTTTGATTCCTTTGAAGGGCAATCCATGGTTTCCTAAGCCAGGGATTGAGGCTGGATAGGACATGGAAGTCTGAAGATGTCAAGTGGCCTGACTGACTTCTAATGAAGTGAAACTTCCCAGAGGACTTTCAGGATGTTAGAGCTGCAGCTGGCTGAGGGCAGCCAGGCCTTAGTTACTGACATTGTCATAGCAGATACCGCCAGTGGGCATCTGGCTATGCATAGACCCACTGCCTGCTGGCTGTTCTTCTGTCTGTTCTCTGTTCATCACAGAGAGGAATTCCTCACAGCCCAGAAGTTTTGAAGAGGTCACATTTTGTCCCGTTGCACAGAGATGTGTTGGGAGGATGCTCAAGGCAAGGTCAATAGTCAGCACTTTTCCTGGAGTCGTGGGATCATGGGGTGTATTGTGGAGGCTTCCTAACTCTAAAGCAGATGCTCGCCTGCCTGCTAGTCTTTCTCTTGAGAGTTTTTTTTGCTTTGTTTTGTTTTCTTTTTTTGTCTGAGACTATGTCCTGCTGGCCACCAGTTCTGGAAACACACACGCTAGTTTCTTCTGTCAGCAGGCATGGTGATGTCCAGCTGTGAAGAGCAGAGGAGCCAAGCAGGGCTGGGGAGATGGCTCAGTTTTGTAAAGCTCTTGCATCATGTGCATGAGGACCCGAGTTTAAAGCTTAATGATCAATTAAAAGTGCTGTGCGTGGAGACGTGAACTTGTCGTCACAGCACTAGGGAGGCAGAGACAGGTGGGTCCCTGGAGCTTGCTGGCCAGCCAGTCCAGCCCAATTGGTGAGCCCCAGGTCAACGAGAAAACTTCTCAAAGGTAGTAGACAACGTTCTTGAGGGTGACACATGAGGCCATTCCCTGGCTTCTGCACACATATGCATGTGTCCCCCCCCCCTCATATATACACATGAACATTTAAAAAAATTAAACTAGCATGGGAAAGGTTCCCACCACCATGTCTGACCTATAAGGTGGAGTGACTGAATACCACCTTTGCCTTTTGAAGCTCAAACCCAATGGCCTCGGCATCTCTCCTTCTAGCTGTCTTGCAGCCATTCCCACCCACGAAGCACTGTCTTGTCTCTCTTCTTCCTCTTGGGCTATTCCTTGTGCATCCTTGCTGATGTCATTCCACTCTCCTCCATAAATTGGAGCATCACTCTACCATCACCTGGTCCACATTCCCCTCTTTGAAGACCTGCTGACCCCACCTTCCCTCTCTACAAAGACCTACCTGCCCCTACCTCCCCTCTCTGCAAAGACCCAACCCTAGAGAACTCCCCCTTACCTGGCTTGGAGATGGCCTCACCGGTGAACTGTGCTTCCTGCATCCTATCCTGATGAAGGCCATGCTGACTTGTGATTCTTTTTCTACCCACCAGAACAATGATAGTCTATTGGTGTGCTATACTACTACTATTTCCATATTTTAAAAAGTTTTAGGGCAACATTTGGAACTTTGAATGGGGCATGGGCACACACATTTAGAAGACAGTCTGGCTGTGGCCCTCTGCACCTGTCAGTCCCCTGCCCTGATCCCTGGTGAGAATGGGGGTTCCTTTCTGAGGCTCATTCACTGAGTGTATTTCTCCCAGAGCCAGTTTGGCTCATGTGCTTCCAGGAAACCTGGTAGGGTCAGTCTTGGGCATGGATCTGGGGATATTACAGGGAGTAGACATTGATAGGATGGTTAGTGGAGGAGGGGAGGAGATGGGGGACGTCCCTGTCCTTCCCTGGGATCTAATTATCCCTACCTTAAGCAGATTCCCTCTGTCCCTCTTCCCTCATTTCCTCCAGAGCAGAGTCCCTTCTCTTTTAGACTCTGAGATCAGTTTTTCTTGAACCTTCTTCCTCAAATAGCTAACCAAGATATTCAGTCCCAGCCTTACTGTAAAGAGAAAATGAGCGAGCCGGAGTGGTGGCTCAGAGGTTAGGTGCAGCGCTCGTTGTCCCTGAGGTGGCGGGTTCGAGTCCCCGTGCGTGCAGGTTAGGGCTGTGTGTGACGTCATCGTTGAATGAGTGAATCAATCATGAATGAGTGAATCTAAAAAACACTGATCAACCAATCAATCAATAATAAATCGGAAAAAAAAGGGCGGTGGTGGCACACGCCTTTAATCCCAGCACTTGGGAGGGAGAGACAGAGGCAGATCGATCTCTGTGAGTTCAAAGCCAGACTGGGCTACAGAGCGAGGTCCAGGATAGGCTCCAAAGCTACACAGAGAAGCCCTGTCTCAAAAAAAAAATAATAATTCCATTTGCCGGGCGGTGGTGGCACACGCCTTTAATCCCAGCACTCGGGAGGCAGAGCCAGGCTGATCTTTGTGAGTTCGAGGCCAGCCTAGTCTACAGAGCGAGATCAAGGAAAGGCGCAAAGCTACACAGAGAAACCCTGTCTCGAAAAACAATACCTACAAAAAAAAAAAGAAGAGAAAATGAGCCAGGGCTGGAGAGATGGCTCAGTGGTTAAGAGCACAAACTTTTCTTGCAGAGGATCCTAGTTCATTTCCCAACACCCAAGACAGACAGCTTACAACTGCCTCTAATTCTAGTCCAGCGGTGTCCAACACCTCTGGCCTTCTTGCACATTCATGTCCATACCTACACACAGACATGTGCCTAATTAAAGATAATAAAACACTCTAAAAAGAGTGACTGAGTTGATGTAGTGTCCTCCTCAGCCTCTCGCCTGTGAGGTGGACTAGAGAGGCCTGGCATGGCCTATGAGGATAGGACGTGGAAGATGGTGATTCTGTCTCTCCTGAGCCCATGTGTTGGGGTTGTGATTCTGCTCCTCCACAGCAGCATCACTGGTTGGGCCCTGCCAGCTAGCTCTCATGGGCTCCGCTCACTTAAACCCAGCCCAGTAACCCTCCTCATCTCTCATGTACCTGCCTATGTTCCCTCCTTAGAACCCCTGCTAAGGTCCTCTCTCATCTTTCAGTGTCTTCTCGACTGTCTCTATTTACCCAGACATCCTGTCTCTCCAGGCTCAACAAATGGCTTGCTTTTCCATTGAGACCCTCCCTGTCTGTCCCGTGCATCCATGCTCGCCTCTCCAAGCTCCAGGTTCCAGACTGCCCTTATTGCTTTACCTGTAGCGTTCTTAGCAAAGACATGTCCATAGGAGTGGACACACACTTCTGTAAACATGTGAATGTGAAAATAACACTGAGTTAGCACAGAAACACACAGAGCACAAAGGCACTGACTCTCTTCTGTCTCTACAGAGCCTTGCTCTCAGCACACAGTAGGTGTTTAGTGACTGTGATGATCAGTTTCATGTTAGTTTCAGAAGTTGCCATAACAACGCCGTAGCCTGCACGGGCTGAACAATAATTTTATTATTGCATAGTTCTGAGGACTAGAAGCCTGGGATGGAGGCACCGAGGCAGAATCCTTCTTTAACTCATCAAGAGTCTAGTGGCTCTTGTCAGTCCTTGTCTTCTGGCTGTATAATTGCAGTCTCCATAGATGGAGCTCGCCCTGTGTGCATGTTTGTCCAAATTCCCCCCTTTTTGTAAGGACGCTGGTGGTCATGGAGTAGAGCCCACTCTCAACAACCCTATTTTAAGGTGATCCTAAGTAAGGTCGAATTTTAAGTTACTAGCAGTTAAGACTCCAACATACATTTTATCGGAGAGTGACACAGTTCAGCCCCTAGCAAGTTCTTTAAATTGTTTGAGCAACTCAGATGAATTCGCCTTTTGTTTTCTTTTTACTTTTTGCTTGTTTGCTTGTCTCTTGTAGCTGAGGCTGGCCTTGAACTCCTGATAATTCTTGCCTCTGCCTCCCAAGGACTGGGATTACAGGTGTGTGCCACTGCCCCTGGCTTTTTGTTTATATATTAAACATAATAATGTGGAAGAAGGAATGGTGATTTCCTATCATCACAGATTTCATGTAGAAGAATTGGTAAATGTGGAATGTCTGTAAAGATGGTTAAACTTTTCATTTTGAAATTGATACTGTCATCTGACATTTTCAAAGAACTCTGTAACTCTCTGAAGGTCTGTATCCATATTCTTGCCCAAATCTGTATGTTCTGTAATCCTGTGAGTAAACATACACACACACACACACACACACACACACACACACACACACACACACACGGAGAGAAAAAGAGAGGGAAAGAAAGAAGAGAGGGGGAGGGAAAGAGAGAGAGAGAGAGACAGAGAGAGAGAGAGAGAGAGAGAGAGAGAGAGACTCTCTATGACAGATGCGTCCCATTGAACCAGAATGTGACTGCATAGTCTTGAATCTAGTTGGAGCTGGTTCTGTAATCTTCATCATGAGTGAAATCTTCATTATGTGCATATTAATAGACTAACTAGAAGAGACGCTACTATCAGAAGCTACTAACACAATAGGAAGGACATTATGTATCCTTCAGTGACCTTTGATTACTCTTTAATTTGAGAAGCTAAGAGAGGGAGATTGGCTGTGTGCATGCATATGGGTGCAGAGTCCAGGATTCCTGGAGCCAGTAGTGTGTCAGAGGAGGAAACCCCCACCTGCAGGTTTTATAGCCCCTTTCCTTTAAAAGCGTAGCTGAACAAGCCTGCTGGTTCTTGTCCTTGGAGAGCCTGTTTATACAACATCCTGGCTGTTGCCAGGTGAGCGGGTGTGCTGCCATGATTCATGGCTGCAGCTGGGGCTGGCCTGCCTCTGTGACAGTGTGCAGGAGCTCTCTCTGCCTCTCAGTGAAGGGGCCTGAGGTTCTGATCCTGGGACCTTCAGCAACCTCTGCAATGCTCCTGTCTCAAGCTCTCTCAAGGTGATCCAGGTTCCTATTCTAGAACACAAGAGGGTTTGCCCCTCTCCAACATTTCTTCAGCTGCAGGACTCTGTATTAACACTGTTACATTCATACAAAACAATGTCAGAGCGGTGTCTCAAAGGAGGTGAACAGTATTCCTGAGGTTGACACCTGAGGTCCACCCCTGGCCTTTACACATGCACCCACATGTTCACCTACCAACACATGAACACACATATGTACACACATGCAATCCTCCCCATGTTTATTGACTGTCTAGTTATGCTGGGTATTGAGAATAAAAGATACACTCCCTGCTTTAGTGGGGGTTGCTGTGTTGGCAGATCACATATTTAAGAGGTGAGAAACCCTAGGCCCTCATCACTAGCCTGATTAATCCAATGGCCAGTGAATCTCTTGGGGCATCTTATAGAGTTTTAGACTGTGTTACTTTTTGTGGCTTCTCATCCTTTTCTGGCCCAGGGAAAACAGCTGTAGCTAGAGCCTGAGGTAAGTTCTGAGCTGTGAGTGCTCATGGGAAATCACTGATCGCAGCCTCTTTCTGTGTTACTGTGTGCACCTGCTCTTCGTCCTGTGAATTTTATGTGGGGTTTATGGAATGCCAATTTTGTGAACTGTCTCTGCTCCCTTCTGTGGTAGGAACTTTCTTTTCATCCCAACACGTATAGGGCTTTAGTTTTCAAGGAGCTTTGCCTGGCATTGTTTTAGCCCCAACATATTCATAATAGGTCTGACACACACATATTATTTTTTAAAAGATTTGATTTATTATTTTTAAGGTGTGTGTATGTGTGTGTGTGGGGTGTGTGTGTGTGTGTGTGTGTGTGTGTGTGTGTGGTGTGTGTGTTCATGTGGATGAAGGTGCTCTTGGGATCAGAAGAGGGCATCAAATTCCCTGGAGCTGGAGTTACAGGTGGTTGTGAACTTCCCAGCATGGGTAGGTACTGGTAACCAAACTAGAGTCCTCTGAAAGAGTAGTACTCTTAACCACTGAGCCATCTCTCCAGCCTCAAACATATTTTAGATATGTTTTTGTTTTCTACATCTATTTTACTCTCTGTCTGTCTCTCTCTCTGCGTGCGTGCGTGCGTGTGTGTGCCTGCCTGTGTGTGTGTGTGTGTGTGTATGTGTGTGTGTGATGATACATGAAGAGGTCAGAGGACAAGTTGCAGGAGTCAATTATTTCCTTCTGCTGTGTGGATTCCAGGGATAGAACTTGGAGTTTCAGGTTAGGTAGCACACACCTTCCCCAGCCAAGCCGTCTTGCCAGCCTCCATATATAATTTAAAACCTGGTTTTTAAAAGATATGAAGCTGCCTTCTAAAGCTTTGAAAAAGCTCTTTTAACTGTGGAGAGTTTGAAACTTAAACCAAAGGGAACGGAAATGTGGAATCAGCTAGTTACTAGCCTTTGACTCAGCCTCAGCAGCCCTCCTCCCATGCCCAGTCCTGCCTCGTCTACATCCTGTCCACTTCCTTCACCTGCATAAATAAATAAATACATCATAAATATTTCAGTATGCTTCTCTCAAAGGTAAACACCACGTTTTAGTATTATCACAGTAATGTTCATCATGCCTAAAGGGGATATTTTAAGAGAAAAGAAATGAACTTTAAACATTTGCAAACATACTATGTTGTTCTGTGCTCTCTAGCACTGGACCTCCAGCATGCTCGTACTTTCAAAACATGATGTCTCGGGACTTCTCAGGGTTTCATGTTGTGGCTGAGGCTCCAGGCTGTTGTGTGTCCCTTGCTCTAAGAGGGACAAAGGGCGTTTCCTTCAGCTGGACTGTATTTGCATGTTCGAGGCGATTTCCTCAGAGCCTCTTCTTCTGGCTTCTAAATCTCCTGTTCATTCAGTAAATATTTGCTGAGAGTCCCAGTGTGTCCATCACTGCTGGCTGTGGCAGTTAGAGTGGGAAAGAAGACAGATGAGGCCTAGATGTCTTGGGACTGGTGGCTGCCAAGGGAGCAGGCCTCTGGTCCCGAGGACACCCATAGTCACAGGCATGGCTGTGGTCGTGGGGAGAATGGGCATGGGGAGCCTAACTTCTGAAGGGTTGAAGAAGTCACTCTGGAGGAAGAGACATCTCAGCTAGGCAGTGTGGCAGAGGGAAGAGGAGATGCTAGAAGAATGAGGCGGGGGAGGGGGCATCATGGTGGCTGGAGGTGAGGTGAGGAGCCCCTACCTCTGGCCTTCTTCTTCCAAACGGTTCTGGCACTTGAGGGCTGGGCTCCCTGCCCCTTTAAACTCTGGGATGCAATATAGCCATTCGAGGTCCAATTCCCCGCTGATTCTTCCCTGGCTGGAGGCAGTGTGGGTGGAGGAGCTCACATTTGGAAAGACAGAGACAGGAACCTGAGTGCTCACCCTGAATGAACCAGTAATGTTTACACAGTAGGGTTGTGAGGACTAATAAAAATCAGTGTGCGGCGAACGTCTTCCTCCTTCTCTTTCATGGCGAGTGCCCCTTACCTGCGTGGTCCAGCCTCTTCCCTAAGGAGCACCATGCCATCCCGCTAGCCCTGCTTCTCAGCAGAGCCCTGTGACCAGGCCCTTTTCTGGAGGTCTTTTATTTAGATGCCATTTTAATGATTTTTACTTTTAGTTTCCTTTTGAAAGTTGAAATAAAGGGGGCCTGGGGAGATGGCTTAATGGTTAAGAACATTTTCTGTTCTTGCAGAGGACCTGAGTTCAGTTCCCAGCATCCATATTGGGTGGTTCACAACTGCCTGCCATTCTAGCTCCAGGGCATCTGACACCCTCTTTTAGGTTCTGTGGACACCTGTGCTCACATGGACATGTACCCCTACACAGATACACACATATACAGATAACTAAAAAATAGTCTTTAAAACTAATACTTTATTAACCTGTTTGAGAATTTCATACAATGTATTTGTATCATATTCACCCCTCCCCCACCTACTCCCTTGCCCACCCCCACCTCCTCCTTTGCCCACCCCCACTTCACCGTCTACCCAACTTCATGGCCCCTTTATTAAAGACAACAATCCAGGCCAGTTTGTGCTGTCCAAATATTCTTGGGTGTGGGACTGTCCCCTGGCATGTGGTCCACCTACCAGGGGTCACACCCTTAAAGAAAACGGACTCTCAGAGGTTGTTATCAAATGCCAATAGCTCCTAGGGGTGGGACTTTGTGTCCACCCCCAAAATAAATCCTTTTTAAAAAGTTTACATAACAATGATTCAGCAACAATAACAGGTCATCGCACAAAAGAACACAGAGGAAAAGATGGCCTCCTGTTCCCACGGAGGAGATTGTCACCAAAGGTTTGGATCGTATCTTCTTAGAAATTTTTGTTCTCCCCCCCCCCTTTTTTTGTTTTTGTTTTGTTTTTTGAGACAGGGTTTCTCTGTGTAGCACTGGCTGTCCTGGAACTCACTCTGTAGACCAGGCTGGCCTCGAACTCACAGAGATCCGCCTGCCTCTGCCTCCTGAGTGCTGGCATTAAAGGTGTGCACCACCACCACCCAGCATAGAAATTTTCCACACATATTCTTAAAATAAAAGCAGGAATGTAAGATCTGTTCTTTTTCACTTGGTGTATTTTAAGTATCTTCCAATGCGCATACATCCTTTTCTCTGTTGAGACAGAGCCTCACTCTGTAGCCCAAACAGGCCTGAACTCACTATGCAACCCCAGTTCGTCTCAAACTCAGGGCAGTCTCCCTCCTCAGACTGCTCAGTGCTGGGATTTTTCGCATCTCCCAGGTGGTGGCATTTTCTGGGTCTGGCCACCAGTCACCTGGGCACCCTGCTGTGCTCTGTGTCTCCTCAGAGGCCTGTGTTGTCAGCAGCCTGTTTTTCAGGAACTGGGTGGGGCCCAGGGCCGGAAGAACAGCTTCTGTTTCCTGGTCTGTGGAGAGTTTCATGGGAGCTTTTCCTTTTCCTAATTACCAGTCAAGCAAATTGGGGTTATCTGAATGCCATTGTGTCCCTCCACCATTGGGGAGATCTGAACTCCAGTGTGTCCCTCCAGCATTGGGGAGATCTGAACTCCAGTGTGTCTCTCCAGCATTGGGGAGATCTGAACGCCAGTGTGTCCCTCCACTACGAACCACTTAGCAGCCCAGTCATTGAAACTGACAAACAGATTTCAAGGGTAGCAGCAGCACCCATGGGATCTGGGTGCCTGGGGCCCAGATTCAAGCTGTTACCAGAAGCCAAACACAAGTGTCCCAGATCCTCACATCTCACCTCTTCCCAAGTTTGTACAGAAGAGTAAAAAGCATTGGGTGTGTTCCCTCCCTTCTTTAAAAGTCCTTGTGGTCAAAGTACTCACAAATAATGCAGGGACCGAAGAAAGAGAAATAAATGAATAAAAAAGAAAGCTGTCCTTTTGCTCTCCAGCGTCTCTAATGTGTCTCACTGCTCCCTCCTCAGAAGTGCTTAGCAATTTGTCATGAGTCTTTCCGGTTTTATTTTGGACCTTACAAACTTTGAATGTTTCCAGCCGTCATTATTTTGTGATAGTAAACCATTTAAAATGCAAATTACAGTTTTGCATTTTAAACAGTCTTCTGGGAAAAGTCTACAAAAAGGTAATTGAAAAAGTTGGTACAGAGTCCAGTGTGGTGGCGCACGCCTTTAGTGCCAGCACTTGGGAGGCAGAGGCAGGTGGATCTCTGTGAGTTCAGCCTGGTCTGCAGAGTGAGGTTCAGGACAGCCAATACTGTGTAGTGAGACCCTGTCTCAGAAACAAGAAAGAAAGAAAGAAAAGTCGGTGATGGAGGGGACTTGCCTGTACAGTTCTGTGGTGTAGACTAAATACTGGGTCAACTCCAGGGAGAGTTGTGAAGAAGCCACTTATCTGTGAAATCTCAGCCTGGGTCTTGTTCTCTCTCTCTCTCTCTCTCTCTCTCTCCCCCAAGTTACTTCTTTAAAAAATATTGTTACATTTTTTTTTATTCTTTGTGTCTCCCTACCTCTGTGTGTGTGTGTGTGTGTGTGTGCGTGCGCGCGCGCGCGCGCATGCCCACAGCTAGTGATCCACAATGCCCACGTGGAGGTTAGAAAACAACTTGTAGGAGTTAGTTCTCACCTTCCACCATGTAGATCCGGAGGCTCAAACTCAGGTCATTGAGCTTGGTGTCAAGGACTTTTACTGGTTGTACCATTTCATCAGCCCTTGTCCCTTTTCTCTGTCTCTGTCTCTCTCCCTCATTTTTCTTTCTTTGTCTTTGTCTCTTCATGTTTGAGGAGATCCCTACTCCATCTCCCCACATCTAACAAACCCTCAGCATGAGGAACAACCGTACTTAAGACCAGACAGGATTAGTTTAAATGTGAATGTGCGGTCACATGCAAGCCACTTAGCCCCTTTGAACTCCAATGCCCTCAGCTATGAAGCAGAAGGCAAAGGCTGTGTTGGTGAGTGGTTGTGGACATTAAACATTGGAAGAGATTTTCTTGGTGGTCAAAAAACACTTTTTTTTTCTTTTCCTGCTTCCTGAAGCCTTCATCCTACAAAGCTGTGTGAGATTTGGACATGCTTTTGAATTGCAGCTTACTGATGATTCAAGCTTTAAGTGCTAGATTAAAGACCAGCTAAGCAGAGTGAGAGATTCTTCAGGGCTAGAGTCACGCCACCTCTGCTTGGCTTTCCAGAAGTATTTCATAAATGGACACAACAGGTTGTGTGCCAACTCCACCTCTTTCCCTCAGAGCTTGGCTGCAGGGTCAGCCCTGCCCTCATAGGACAGTCTCGCTACCCGATGACAGTCAACCTCAACTTCCCGCATTTCAGGCCATGTGGTTGGTGAGGGAGTTAAAGTCATCAGAGGAACTGGTGTAAGGCAGAAAACAGTGTTACCTCAGTGCAAGGTTTTCATGACATAATTCCTCTGGCATCTTTGTGAGGATTAGAAATGGATGTCCCCTTGGGAAAAAAGAGGTATGAAGGTTCTTACCAACGAGGATGGTGGACCAGGACTTGATAGAAGTGAGCAATTGATGCTTTCTCCAGGATTCAGGCAGCCCCAGCCCATGCCAGGTAGTCAGCAGATGCCAAGCTGGCATTCTGCCCCCTTACTTCTGCTGTCCAGGCACCCAGGGCTGGTTACAGCCTGCTCAGTCATACATGGGTGTCCATTATTATCGCTGTGTTCTTATATTCTTATATTCTGTGAGACTTATATTCTTTTTCTCACTTCCTGCCTTCTCCTAGCCTCCAGAACTAAGCAATGGAGAGTCTACCAGGAAGCTTCCTCAGGGTGTTGTCTATGGTGTGGTACGAAGATCAGATCCCAACCAGCAGAAGGAAATGGTTGTGTATGGCTGGTCCACCAATCAGCTGAAAGAAGAGATGAACTACATCAAAGACGTGAGCTACTTGGGGATATTTTGTTTTTCTGTCCTTTGAAGCAGATAGGAGGGTGGGGTCAGAAAGCGTGGATGGGAATGTTAAGTAGGCAATTTGAAAGTCTTATTTGGGAGGGAAATGTTTCTCCATTTCTTTGTGATGATGCTAAAGGCATAAGTATAATTCTTCAACAGGCTTCTCTTGGGTGGCTGTTCCTTACAGGTAGAGGGGTCATGAGACCCAGGGCCCCTGCTGGGTGTGGTGTGGAGGCTCTTGGGTGGTTTTGCATTAAGATACCAGACACACATAATGTATGTGTTTGGGCAACTGTATAAATGTGGGTGTTACTGGCTACTCATAAGAGAACCGCCAACTCAGAAAGAAGTGTGTCTCCCTGGAGATGAGTCTGGAGGTGGGGGTGTTGGGGGTTCTGGGCAGGGTGCAACTGGGCTCTGCGTCCAGTTTTCTGTATCTCTTTGGACTTTTTCTTTCTTCAGCCTCAAGATTGGGTCTCTTCTATACACATGACAGTGTTTGGAGGAAGAAAATAGGACACTCACTTCTGGAAAGTTTTTGAAGTTGCCCTGCCCCCATTAGGCTGCCCCTTCCAAGGCATCTTGACCAGGGATGGTCACATAGCCCATCCCATACCAATCACTGACAGGGAACGTAGGCAGACCTGGCAGGTTCACAGGTTCACACCATTGATTTGGGTTGAGATGAATGTTGAGAAGTCAGCTACGATAGACAAGGTACAGTCTACATGAATCAATGCAATTTCTTTGTATTTAATGTATCGCCTTAAGTTGAGAAAGTTTGGGAGAAGTATATGAAGAAGAAAACAATTAGCCATCATTCCCCCATTCAACCTGATCTGTGGTTAACCTTTTGGATCATGTTCTTCAGATATTTTGATGGCTGTCTGTCGGTTTCTTTTTGTGCTACCCAGTGTCCCTTCCATCCACATGACTCTGATTGATGCTGCTAAGCTCAAACTAGACTAGTTAGATGAGAGAAGAAATGAACCACTCTGATGCCCATGGGCTCCAAACACAGCCCCAAAGCTCAGTGCTGGAAGAGGCAAAGGTCCATACTGGGCCGGAGAAGTCCCCCAGGCCTGGGAGCTCATTGCTTCTGCTTCCATATCAGACCCAGGTTCCTCTTAGTGTGGCCTTTTGTCCTCTCCAGGGCTCAGTTTACTCATCTATAGTGGGCTCTCATCCCTGAGGTCAAAACCTCCAGCTTTGTGAGCCTCATTTGATTTGGGACAGATGATGTGCAAAGCCATGTTGTCTAAGCTACTGTATGAGTTTTTTTTTAAATAACAAATTCATGGGCTGTGAGATGGTGCAGTCCATAAAGTGCCTACTGCACAAGCCTGGGGACATGAGAGTTCAGATCCCCAGTATCCATGTCAGTGTGGTTGCTGACATCTGTAACTCCAGCACTGGTGGGGTAGACACAGGACGATCCCTGTAGCTCCCTGGCCAGACATTGTAGCTGAATAGATGAGCTCCAAGTTCAGTGAGAGACCCTACTTCAAAAATAAGGTGGAAAGTGTAGCTGAAGTTTTCTCTGGTTCTGCCCAGCCCCATGGACCCTGCAGCCACGTATAAAATAATCACTCAGAAGCTTATATTAATGAAAACTGCTTGGCCATTAGCTCAGGCTAACCACTGACTAGCTCTTACACTTAAACTCAGCCCCTTTCTGTTGATCTATATGTCACCACATGTTCTGTGGCTTTACCTGTGTGCCATTGCATGCTGCTCCCTGGATGGCGGGCTGGGGTCTCCTGACTCAGCCTTCCTGTTCCCAGAATTCTCCTTGTCTGTTTACCCCGCCTATACTTCCTGCCTGGCTACTAGCCAATCAGCTTTTAATTTATCAACCAATCAGAGCAACACATTCACAGCATACAGAACATCCCACAGCAGGAGAGTGATCAAGGAAGATACCTAATGTTAACTTCTGGCCTCCAGACATGTGCACACATATGTATGCACACTCATATATATACATATACCACACACATACTCACATGTGAATGTGCACATGAACACACACACACACACACACACACACACACACACACACACAAGCAGTGTATTACAACCATCAGTCGGTTATCTGACTTCTCAAAGATAGTTTTTTAATCATGCAGAATGTTGGATCCCAGATATGTGTGTATGTGTGTGTATATGTGTGTGTGTATGTATATACACAATTTTTTTTAAATGTTCATTGGTGTTTTGCCTGCATTTATGTCTATGTGAAAGTGTCAGAAGTCCTGGAACTGGTGTTACAGACAAATGTGAGCTGCCATGTAGGTGCTGGGAATTGAACCTGGATCCTCTGGAAGAGCAGTCAGTGCTCTTAACTGCTGAGCCATCTCTCCAGCACCCCAGATTGTTTTTTAACAATGCAGACTTTCTCAAGGAACTATTTAGACCTTCTTCATTTATATGCTCTGTATAGCTTGGGGTTGCTTTAGAGGTAAGCCTTCTAAGTGGAGCTGAGACTCCTAAGTTTCCCAAGACAAATACAGCAGGTCCAGGCTAATCCTTGCTATAAATGACATGTGCTGAAATCACAGAACTGGTTCTGACCCAAAATTCCCACCCTCCACCGTGATCTGCAATCCAAAGTTAATTTCTAGGTCCCACCTTCAATGGCTGGTTTTAGATCCATCCCGGCCTTCACATTCCTCAGTGTGTTTATGAGTTTGTTACCCTTGCTCCCTGACGGGAGACGCCCTGGCCTTTTTGGCCTCCTACACCCTTCAGTGAGAGCAACACCCAGCTCAAGATTCTGCCCGTTCACCTCTGGTGACAGCACAGGAGCCAGCTGGGGTGATAAAGAGTTATTTGCCACTAGAATGAAGGCTCATGCTCTGAGCCTCTTCTTCCCAGTTGTTTATGGTCAATGGCAAGAAAGTAAGCTATTAGAACTCATGGGGAGGGGGAGCTGGAGGGGTGGCTTAGGGGTTCAGAGTTCCTACTGCTGAGGACCCAATTTTGATTCCCAGCACTCACCCATGTCAGGCATCTCACAAGTGTCTGTAACTCCAGTTCTAAGAGAGATACACCTTCTGGCTTCCCCAGATACGCGCACATGCGTGCATACCCCCCCCACACACACTTAAAAAATAAAATAAATCTTAAAAAAAAAAAAATCTTAAAAAAAAACCACCACCACCACCACCACCAACAACACAAAAAACCCTCATCTGGGGGAATACTTGAGGTCTCGACTCCTCTCTTCTAACTCCCTACCAATATCCATTCTGAAACAAAACGTACCTCACTGTTAGAGTTCTTGCCTAGCATGCTTGAGGCCCTGAGTTCAAATCCCTAGTACAAGAAAGAGAAAACGAACCCTCCAAAGCACAACAAGGAGTTTCTTCCACAAATAGACCCTCAGTATCAAGTCTTCCAGCACTGCTCCTAAACATTTGCATTTAAACCCAGCTGCTTCCCTTCAGCCCTTTGTAAGCTCCACAGCCTGGAGTTTGCCTGGAGGAAGCTGCCTCCAGACTTCTCATCAGCTGGGGGACTCCCGAGAAGTTTACCAAACATCTAAGGACAGCAGAAGATGGGGAAACAGGGTTGTGTATCAGCTGCCCACTTAACGCCCCAGTCCAGACTTGCACAGTGTTTGCTTGAGTGAGGAGCTGGGGACCACTTTCCTCTTTGTTACACCCAGTGTGTGTTCTGTTGGTAATTACTGAGAAACTGACATCTGAATTTATGGCCCCTTCAGGCCTCACATTTTTCCACCTTGCATTCTAGACATTTAATTGCTTTTTGGCATTTGGAGCAGAGAGAGAGAGAAAATTAGAGGCTGCTGCCTGCTTTGGAGTGTTTTTAGCCTTGTAACCATGTGTTTACAGTTGATTAGTTAAAAACTTCCTGCTTGTAAAAACATGTGATTGGAAGGGGTAAACTTTGTTCAAACGGTGCTTGACGGTGATGGTGAGTTTTAACAAAATGGTTGTGCTTCAGTTTGTTGCTTGGGTAACTTAATGTTTACTAGTCCTTATCCTCATTGACAATACACATTATCATTTGGATCATTTCCATTGTTTCTAACTAGATGTTAAGTGGTCTGGTCACTTAATTTGCCACACATCTTTTTCTTAAGTCTTTTTTTTTTTTTTTTTGGTGGATCTTTCTCTTATTAAAATAGTTTCCAGTATCTTTCATGAAACTGTTGTAACTTGATGTCTAACTAGCGTTCTTGTGGCTGCAGGTAAGGGCCACTTTGGAGAAGGTGAGGAAGCGGATGTATGGAGACTATGATGAGATGAGGCAGAAGATTCGCCAGCTCACCCAGGACCTGTCGGTAAGTCCACCTGTCCGTAAGTCCATGCCTCGGCACTATAGCCATGAGAAGATGGCAGGGCTTGGGACTTGTGCTCAGTGGCCTGGAGATGTTTGAAAAGCTCAGGCTTCTTATGAACGGAGTCAGACTTTAAATGGACTGACAGGACATTTTCTTGAGTCACAGACTGAACTTTATTATTCAAAGGAGAATGTCTAATAATCTCCCTTAGAGTTGCATTACAAGGGCAGTACATACTCTTAACTGCTGGGAGATGGCTCAGCCATCTAGCCCCTACCCAGATCGGTTCTAGTTTTGAAAAAGATATCTTTTACTTTTTTGAAAGATGAAAAGTCTTGTGTAGTCCAGGGTGGCCTCAGCTTTGCATGAACTTGAGCTCCTCATTCTGTTTACACTTATGCAGTGGAGGGATTCTAGGTGTGCACTGGTTTACAGGGCGATGAGGATCAAACCCCAGGCCTTGTGCATTCTACCAACTTGGGATTACCAAGCCACAGTCTCAGTCCTCAAATTCCATTTATAAGAATTTATTCTACAGCTGGGTGGTGGTGGCGCACGCCTTTAATCCTGGCACTGGGGAGGCAGAGTCAGGCGGATCTCTGTGAGTTCAAGGTCAGCCTGGTTTACAGAGCGAGTTCCAGGACAGGCTCCAAAGCTACACAGAGAAACCCTGTCACAAAAAACCAAAAAAAAAAAAAAAAAAATTTATTCTACAGATAAGCCCCCCCACATGCAAAATGACAACTGGAAGAACTAAATTTTTTTTAGCATTATTTGTAATAGTAAAAAAAAAATGGAATTTGATTTGAAATCCACACCAAGAAAAAGAGAGTATGTTCTCTCTTTCCTGGCCAGCTAAGCTAGTTCCCTGGCCCCAGATGTTGGTTTGTGATCTATAGTTTTACCGTAAATACTACTGAAGTAGATGTGGCTACTCTCAGAAAATCTCCCCCTCCCTGGAGTCTGTGGGGTGTGGGTTGGTCTTGAGTGACTGTCTTCCTCTCTCCAGGTTTCCCATGCTCAGCAGGACTACCTAGACAGTCACATCCAAGCGCAGTCGTCAGCCCTGGATAGCTTCAACGCCATGAACTCAGCATTGGCAGCAGACTCTGTTGGCCTGCAGGTACCCCTCTGCTTCCCCTTAGCTGGGAATCTTCTCTCTATAGGGCAGTGAGCTTAAACAGAAGTGGAGCCTATCTGCAGAAAAGTCACAGAATGTCCTGTGGTCAGTCGTGGCCCTTTAAGCACAGGCATGGTAGATGGTAAATGCAGTTACTGGAAGGTGGGGAGGAAGTCGGAGGAAATGCTTCTGTCGGGTTCCCATGTCAAGGAGGGGTTTGAGGCTCAACTCTGGGATGGCCTTGTCTCCTGCCCTCCTAAGTGGTCCTCTGTGTTTACACAACACATCAACTACCTTCTCCTTGTAGCTCTGGTATGTCAGGAAGTCCCACTTGGTTACAGAAAAGACATATTTATCCAAAGACAACATGCAGCCTTTCATGGGAAGCAGCTCTCACAGGAAACACTTTTTCTTGATTTAGGAATGATTTTACATTGTAAAGAATCATGTGTGTTCCAGTGAATGAAGACATTCTTAATAGATGGACATTCTTTTTTTTTTTTTTAAATATTTATTTATTATGTATACAGTATTCTGCCTACACACCAGAAGAGAGCACCAGATCAAATTACAGATGGTTGTGAGCCACCATGTGGTTGCTGGGAATTGAACTCAGGACCTCGGGAAGAGCTGCCAGTGCTCTTAACCTCTGAGCCATCTCTCCAGCCCTTAATAGATGGACATTCTTAATTAAGACCTACCAGAGATGGGCTCTGAGCTAACCATTGAAGGGTTTTCACTCTTTACTCTTCCAACCAAGAGTTCCTGCCTAGCATGCAAGTTCATTTGAAGATGTTCAGAGCAAGCCCTTGGTCTTACTTTCCAAATATTCAATCATTTCTGTCATCCTCTGAGTTTATTTGGCTTATCTTTTTATGCCTCTTAAATGTTCAACCCACTCACTTCTGATCCTTTCTGGTCCTGTGTAAGTAGTTTTGTGGATAAGCAAACAGGCCATCATACTGGGCTCCTCCATTTCCCATAGAATTTAGTATTCGCCAGCCATAGTTGATGGAGCCCCAGAGGCAACAAAGGTTGGCTAGCTTCCAGCAGTGGGTGGGGTGGGGCTGTGTTTGGGTTTGTCTGGGATGCCCATTTCTGCTTGGGCTGCAGTCCCATGCTTTTCCTGGCTCCCTTTTGTGTATGCCAGCTTCCCCCTGGCCTCAGGCCAAGCCCCTGGTTTATCCAGGAGCCCTTTGTTCCTTCTTCCTATCTTGAAGGGAGATTGCCAAGGCCCTTTTTTCTTCCCTCTTGGAAACCATTTCACTCCCCAGCCTACCAGAGAGGGCTTTGCCCCACCTGAGTTTAGACCTGCTTGTATCTGCACTATGGCTCTGGGTTTTTCTCCCCAGAAGAACAATATATTTTTAGGCAAATTCTTCTCAGGTGCTTTTTGGTTGACAGTCTAGGCACTTACCTCATAGGTCACTTATTGGAACAGGGTAATCCTTAACCCAAGGGCCCCTAGTCTCAATCCTGGGTTGCCAGCAGAACCATGCAACTAGAAGATTACATAATCGGTCATGTCTGAAGGTCATTGGCTTCTTTCTTGTGCAAGATACCAGCCTCTTCCACTTGTCCTTTCTACTCGTGTTTGTTACTACTGACAGAGACCAGATTCTTGACTTCATTTTGAAGAGAGGCAGAGCTGGACAAACTGTGGAGTTGGTCTCCAAATCCTGACTTCTGTGGATAAACTGAGGTCAGCAGAGATCAATGACATTAAGTATCTAGCTAGTGGCAGAGACAGGATTAGATAAATCTGATCTCCTGGTCAAGGCTAAGTGTTTGTGCATCCATTTTTTTCCCAGAAGGACTTGGACATTAGGCTAGGTGTCTTCTGCAGCTCCTGGAATCTTCCCATGGCCTCAGTGTTTCCTTTGGTAACTTTTTACCTCCACTGACAGTTTCTGAAGTGATTCAAATGGGCTTAGGTATATTGTTGTCCAATGAGGAGGGGTGAAGAATCTTCAGAGACCAGTCATCCATCAGAGGACAGAGGAGGAGATAGACATGCCATCTTGTAGGCAGACTTTCTCTGTCCCATCAGTTAGATCTGTCCTGCCAGCCGGCCCCCAAATAACCACACAGAGACTTATTATTAATTATAAATGCTTGGCCAATAGCTTAGGCTTTTTTCTAACTAGCTCTTACAACTTATTTCTTATCTACACTCTACCACCTGGCATGTTTTTTTTGTTGTTGTTTCATTTTTTGTTTTGTTTTTTTGTTTTTTTTGTTTTTAATCACGGCATGTTCATCTACTAGGCATCTCTTCTGTGTCTGGCTAGTGACTCCCCTCCTTCTTCCTTGAGCCACCCCCATTACAAGTCCAACCTAACCGCTACCTACCTAGCTATTGGCCAGTCAGCTCTTTTATTAAACCAATCAAAAGGCGCCTTGGCAAAGATACATCTTCACAGTGTACAAAAAGATTATTCCATCACACCATCTGGCACCAGGTTCTGAGTCTTGCAATCTGAAGTTGCAGATAATGCCCACACCCCAGTGTCCAATGGTGGAGAGTCTGGGGATTATGGGAATCATTTCTCTCTAATTAAATAGAAATAGAAGCAACAAACAGCAGCATTATTAATCTAATTAGTTCTGCCCACCTGAGTGTCCTGGAGCAGCAGACAGTCAACAGTATTTTTTTCTCCTGAGACATGGTCTCATGTAGCTCAGGCTGGCTTCAAACTCACTGTGTAGCCCAGGATGACCTTGAATTTGACCTTCCTGACTCTACTTGTTAAGTGTTATGATTACAGGCCTGAGCCACCATGTGTCGTATATGCAGTGCTGGAGTGGAACTCTGGACAGTGTGCATGCTAGGTTCCCTAGTTTGCTTAGTATTGCTGTGATAAAGCATCCTGATGAAAAGCAACCTGGGGAGGAAAGAGTTCATTCGGCTTACACTTCTACATCACAGTCCCTCTTCCAAAGAGGTCAGGGCAGGAACTTAAGCAAGGCAGGGACATGGAGTCAGGAGCTGATGCAGAGACCATGGAGGAGTGAGTAATGTTTACTGCCTTGCTCATCGCGCTTCCTTATATAACTCAGAACCACCTGCCCAGGGGCAGCACGTCCCGCAGTGAGCCGTGCATCCTCACATCTGCTGTCAATCAAGAAAAATTCACCACGGGCTTGCCCACAGGCCAGTCTGATGGGGGCATTTTCTCAATTGAGACGCCCCTTTCCTAGATGCTCCTGGCTTGTGTCAAGCTGACTAAGCAGCAGCGCACTAGCCAAGCCCTCTGCCATCTGAACCACATCCCCAGCCCCCTTAACAGGCTCTCCACACTTGTTGGGCAAGGTTGTTCACTTTATCTCTAGTCTATAAAATGCTTGGTTTTTTTTTTTTATTTCATCGTGGAAATATGAAAAAGACAAGGAAACAACAAAATAGAAATAAATCTCAATTCTCTCATGGGGTGAAAGGGGTTTGGATTTATGAATGGGATTGGCCTGTGTTTACTGCTTTACACCTGTTCCACCCCCACCTTGTGAAATGATAGTATTATGAGCATTTTCCCTGAGAAAGATTCCATTTAGTCTATCCCATCCTAAGCAGTGGCAAGTCTAACAGTCTACAGCTGTTGGGGATTGTAGGGAAGGCTGTGGTCCACTAAACCACAGTAGGACAGGCCTCAGCTGCTGTGGGAATCCCTGGTCCCCGCCTGGGAGCTGCTACAGCAGAATGGGGTGACACTGCTGTGTGTTCTCACACCACTAGATCTGGGTTTTTCATTTTCACCCAAATAGAAAACCCTTGTGGATGTGACTTTGGAAAACAGCACCATCAAGGATCAAATCAGACATTTGCAGCAGACCTATGAAGCATCCATGGACAAGCTTCGGGAGAAACAGAGGCAGTTAGAGGCTGCTCAAATGGAGAACCAGCTGCTGAAAATGAAGGTAAAAAATTGGCCTTGTTCCCACTGACTGACTCTCTCTCTCTCTCTCTCTCTCTCTCTCTCTCTCTCTCTCTCTC
>CABHPH010000383.1:15408-26676 GCA_902168325.1 Peromyscus nudipes | reverse complement strand
AACTGTCACACACATGCAGAGGGCCTAGGTCAGTCCCATGGAGGCTCCCTAACTGTTGGTCCAGAGTCCATCTGCTCCCATGAGCTCAGGTCAGCTGTCTTTGTGGGTTCCTCCTTCATGACCTTGACCCCCCCCTGGCTGGATAAAATCCCTCCTCTTTTTCTTCAGTTTGGCCCAGTGCTTGGCTGTGGATCTTTGCATTGCTTCCATCAGTAACTGGATAAAGGCTCTCTGATGACAATTAGATTACAGTAGGTGGCCAGTTCAGGCACCCTCTCCACTATTGCTAGGAGTCTTAGCTGGGGTCATCCTTATGGATTCCTGGGTGTTTCCCTGGCACCAGGTTTCTCCCTATCCCCGCAATGGCCCCCCATCAAGACTTCTCTTTCATTTCTCTCTCCATCCCACCCCCAACCTGCCTGTTCCCTCAAGTTCCCATCCCCCAAAAGCCCCCAACACCGTCCCCAGATTGCCCAGGAGATCTTTTCTATTTCCCATTCCCAGAAAATCCATGCATCCCTTCTGGGTCCTCTTTGTTATCTAGCCTCTCTGGAGCTGTGGGTTGTAGGTTGGTTATCCTGTACTTCACTCCTAATATCCACTTATAAGTGAGCACATACCATGTTTGTCTTTCTGGGTCTGGGTTACCTAACTCGGGATGATTTTTTTCTAGTTCCATCCATTTACCTGCAAATTTCATGATATCATTGTTTTTCACAGCTGAGTAATACTCCATTGTATAAATATATCACATTTTCTTTATCCATTCTTCAGTTGAGGGGCACCTAGGTTGTTTCCAGGTTCTAGCTATTATGAATAGAAAATGCTGCTATGAACATAGTTGAGCAAATGTCCTTGTGGTATGATTGAGCATACTTTTGGTATATGATCAAGATGCATATAGCTGGGTCTTGAGGTAGATTGATTCCCACTTTTCTGAGAAACCACCACATTGATTTCCAAAGTGACTGTACCAGTTTGCACTCACACCAATAGTAGAGGAGTGTTCCCCTTGCTCCACATCCTCTCCAACATAAGCTGTCATCAGTGCTTTTGATCTTAGCCATTCTGACAAGTGTAAGATGGTATCTCAGAGTTATTTTGATTTGCATTTCCTTGATGACTAAGGATGTTAAACAATTCTTTAAGTGTATTTCAGCCATTTGAGATTCTTCTGTTGAGAATTCTTTGTTTAGATCTGTACCCCATTTTCTAATGGGATTATTTGATATTTTGATGTCTAGTTTCTTGAATTCTTTATATATTCTGGAGTTCAGCCCTCTGTCAGATGTGTGGTTGGTGAAGATCTTTTCCCATTCTGTAGGATGCCATTTTGTCTTATTGATGGTGTGCTCTGCCTTGCAGAAGCTTTTCAGTTTCCGGAGGTCCCATTTATTAATTGTCGATCTCAGTGTCTATGCTACTAGTGTTATATTCAGAAAGTAGTCTCCTATGCCAATGCATTCAAGGCTACTTCTCACTTTCTCTTCTATCAGATTCAGTGTAACTGGATTTATGTTGAGGTCTTTGCTCTACTTGGACTTGAGTTTTGTGCAGGGTGATAGATATGGATATATTTGTGTTAGTAGATTCATAGCAGTAGTCTCACCATTTGGGCCTATGAGCTCTCCAACCAGGGATTCCTGGCCAGACTTACAGTACCAGTAATGTGTTTCCTTCTGTGGAACAGGCCTTGAGTTCAACCAAACAGCAGTTGGTTACCTCCATAATATTCTTGCCACTATTTGCAATCTTCCACATACTGACAATCAGTTATGCCAGCACCATTTGCTGAAGATGCTTTCTTTTTTCCATTGTACAACTCTGGCTTCTTTGTCAAAAATCAGTTATTCATAGGTATGTGGATTTGTGTCAGGGTCTTTGATTTGATTGCATATATCCACCTCTCTGTTTTTATGCCAATACCAAGCTGTTTTTATTAGTATAGCTGTATAGTAGAGCTTGAAGTCAGGGTTGGTGATGCCTTCACAAGTACTTTTATTATACAGGATTGTTTTCGCTATCTTGGTTTTTTTTTTCCATATGAAATTGAGTATTTTTCTTTTGAGGTCTGTGGAGAATGGTGTTGGGATTTTGATGGAGATTGTGTTGAATTAGTAAATTGCTTTTGGTAAAATTGCCATTTTTACTATGTTAATCCTACCTATCCATGAACATGGGAGTTCTTTGCATTTTCTGCTATCTTCTTCAATTTCTTTCTTCAAAAACTTAAAGTTCTTGTCATATAGATCTTTAACTTGTTTGTTTAGCGTTACCCCAAGATATTTTATATTATTTATGGCTTTTGTAAAAGGTGTTGTTTCATTGATTTCTTTCTTAGCCCACTTATCATTTGTATATAGGAGGTCTACTGATTTTATTGTGACACATTACTGAAGATGTTTATCAGTTGTAGGAGTTCCCTGGTAGAATTTTTGGGGTCACTTATTTGCAAATGGTGCAAATTTGACTTCTTCCTTTCCAATTTGTATCCCCTTGATCTCCTTTTGTTCTCTTATTGCTCTAGCTAGAACTTCAAGTATTGTATTGAACAGATATGGAGAGTGGAATCATTTGAGTTTCTGTCCATTTAATTTGATGTTGGCTGTCAGCTTGTTATATATTGCTTTTATTATGTTTAGGTATATTCCTTGTATCCCTGATCTCTCCAAGACCTTTCTCATGAAGGGGTGTTGGATTTTCTCAAAGGCTTTTCCAGCATCTAATGAAATGATCTTGTGGGTTTTTTTCTCTCAGTTTGTTTATATGGTGGATTAAATTGACAGATTTTTATATGCTGAACCATCTCTGCATCTCTAGGATGAAGCCTACTTGATCATAGTGGATGATTTCTTTTATGTGTTCTTGGATTCAGTTTGCCAGTATTTTGAGTATTTTTGAATCAATGTTCATGAGGAAGATTGTTCTATAATTCTATTTCTTGGTTTCATCTTTGTGTGTTTTGGGTATCAGGGTAACTGTTGCCTCATAAAAAGAATTTGCCAATGTTTCTTCTGCTCCTATTGTGTGGAACAATTTGAGGAGTATTGGTATTAGCTTCTGTTGCCTCATAAAAAGAATTTGCCAATGTTTCTTCTGCTCCTATTGTGTGGAACAATTTGAGGAGTATTGGTATTAGCTTCTAATTGGTAGTATAGGTATTAGTATTTAAATTTTAGTAGAATTCTGCACTGAAACCATCTGGCCCAGGGTTTTTTGTTTGTTTGTTTGTTTTGTTTTGTTTTTTTTTTTGGTTGGAAATGACTCCTTCTATTTCTTTAGGGGTTATAGGCCTATTAAAGTTGTTTATCTAGTCTTCATTTAACTTTGGTATGTGGTACCTATCAAGAGAATTATACATTTCTTTTAGATTTTCCAATTTTGTGGAGTACAGGTTTTTGAAGAGTGATCTAATGATTCTCTGGATTTCCTGAGTGTCTGTTTTTATATCCCCCTTTTTATTTCTGATTTTTTAAATTTGGATGTTCTCTCTCTGTCTTTTGGTTAGTTTGGATAAGGGTTTGTCTATCTTGTTGATTTTCTCAAAGAACCAACTCTTTGTTTCATTGATTCTTTGTACTGTTCTCTTTGTTTCTATTTTGTTGATTTTTGCTCTCAGTTTGGTTATTTCCTGGTGTCTACTCCTTCTGGGTGAGTTTGCTTGTTTTGTTCTAGAGCTTTCAGGTGTGCTGTTAAGTCACTAGTGTGAGATTTCTCCAAATTCTCTATGTAGGCATTTAGAGCTATAAACTTTCCTCTTAGCACTGCTTTCAGAGTGTCCCACAAGTTTAGGTATGTTGTACATTCATTTTCATTAAATTCTAGGAAGTCTTTAATTTCTTTATTTCTTCTTTGACCCAGTGGTGATTCAGTTGAGCATTGTTCAGTTTCCATGAGTGTGTAAGCTTTCTGTAATTTGTGTTGTTGTTGAATTCTAACTTCAACCCCTGGTAATCCAGTAAGATACAGGGGTTTATTCCAAATTTTTTGTATCTGTTGATATTTGCTTTGTAGTGGATATGTGGTCAGTTTCAGAGAATGTTCTATGAGGTGCTGAGAAGAAAGTATATTCTTCTGTGTCTGGGTGGAATGTACTGTGTATGTCTGTTAAGTCCATTTGAGTCATAACATCTGTTAGAGCCCTTATTGATCTGTTAAGTTTCTGTCTGGTAGATCTATCGATTGGTAATAGTGGGGTGTTAAAGTCTCCCACTATTAATATGTGGGGTTTGATGTGTGATTTAAGCTTTAGTAATGTTTCTTTTATAAATGTGGGTGTCCTTGTATTTGGGGCGTAAATGTTCAGAATTGAGACTTCATCATGATGAATTTTTCCTTCGATGAATAAGAAATGTCCTTCTCCACCTCTTTTGATTAATTTTAGTTTGAAGTCTATTTTGTTAGTTATTAGAATAGCTACACCAGCTTGCTTCTTAGGTCCATTTGATTGGAAAATCTTTTAGCTTTACTCAGAAGTAATATCTGTCTTTGAAGTTGAGGTGTGTTTTTAGTATGCAGCAGAAGGATGGATCCTGTTTTCATATCCATTCTGTTAGCCTGTGTCTCTTTATAGGGGAATTAAGTCCATTGATATTAAGAGATATTCATGACCAGTGATTAATTCCTGTTATTTTTTGGTTTTGTTATTGTTATTGGTGGTAGTGTGTGTGTGTGTGTGTGTGTGTGTGTGTGTGTGTTTCTCTTCTTTGGATTTTGCTGGTGTAAGATTATCTATTGCCTATATTTTCATGGGTGCAGCTAACTTCCTTGGGTTGGAGTTTTTCTTCTAGTACTTTCTTTAGTGCTGGATTTGTGGATAGATATTGTATAAATCTGGTTTTGTCTTGAAATATCTTGTTTTCTCCATCTATGGTGACTGAAAGTTTGCTAGATATAGTAGTCTGGGCTGGCATCCATGGTCTCTTAGCATCTGCAGAACATCTGTCCAGGACCTTCTGGCTTTCTGAGTTTCCATTGAGAAGTCTAGTGTAATTCTGATAGGTCTGCCTTTATATTTTACTTGGTGTTTTTCCTTTGTAGCTCTTAATATTCTTTCTTTATTCTGTATGTTTGGTGCTTTGATTATTATGTGGCGAGGGGACTTTTTTTTCTGGTCCAATCTATTTGGTGTTCTGTAAGCTTCTTGTAACTTCATAGGCATGTCCTTCTTTAGGTTGGGGGAGTTTTCTTCTATGGCTTTGTTGAATATATTTTCTGTACCTTTGAGCTGGAATTTTCTCCTTCTATCTCTATTATTCTTAGGTTTGGTCTTTTCATGGTGTCCCAGATTTCCTGGATGTTTTGTGTTAAGAATTTTTTGGATTTAATATTTTCTTTGACCAATGAATCTATTTCCTCTATTGTATCTTCTATGCCTGAGAGTCTCTCTTCCATCTCTTCTATTCTGCTGGAGATGCTTGCATCTGTAGTTCCTGTTCGTTTACCCAGATTTTCCTTTTCCAGCATTCCCTCAGATTGTGTTTTCTTTATTGCCTCTCTTTCAATTTTCAAGTCTTTAACTTTTTCCTTCCCCCTTTTTGTTTTTTTTTTTCTTTTTTTTTTTAGGGGATTTATTGGTTTCTTCCAATTTTTTGTTTGTCTTTTCCTCAATTACTTTAGGGGAATTTTTCATTTCCTCTTTTAAGGGCCTTTATCATCTTCATAAAGTTATTTTTAAGATCATTTTCTTATGTTTCAGCTGCATTGGAATGTTCAGGTCTTGCTGGTGTAGGACCACTGGGTTCTGATGGTGCCATATTGCCCTTTATTTTGTTGAATGTACTCTTACACCGGCCTTTACCCATCTGTTCTTCCAACTGATGTAGGTGATGCTTGTGCCTATAGGGTCTGCTGATATTGCAGGAGAGGGCTGTCTGCAGGGAGGAAGTGGGGATGGGTGGGGGTGGGTGGCAGAGTGGGTCTTGTGGGAACTAAGCCTCTCTTTTCTAATGTAAACATTCAAAGCTGTAAATTTCCTCCTGTGTAAGACCCTGGTATATTCCACATATATGATGTATTTCATTTCGTTAGGTTATAATGCTTATTTTTATGTTATTTTTATCTGAGCTATTTATTTTTCACATTTAATGATTTTTCCAGACTTTCTGGTATTTATTCCAGTTTATCTCTAATACAGTTTGAAGACAGACTTTCAACATGTGAATCCTTTTAAAGCTGAGTCTTAATTTATGCCCCAGAAAATAGCCCACATGGTAAACTTGGCAATTAGACAGGCAAAGCTTTCAGCTATTTTTGACAGAAAGCTATGAATATCTATTATATTAATTTGATGGATCAGTTTGCTAAAAATTTCTATATTCACCCACTGGTTTCCTGCCTACATATTCTATAATATTGAAAGATACATTGAAATCTTTAACTAAAGCTGTGAGTTTGGTGCTTTCACTAGGAGGATTTTAGTGTTTGTTTCATGGTTTTTAAAACTGTGCTCTGAGGAGCCTAATGATTTAAAATCACTAAATCCTCTTCATAAATATCTCCATCCATCATTGTGGGTAAATTTCATGTGTCTTAGTAATGGTCACATCCTTTGGTATGAAATGTACTCTGTGTAATTTGAAGAAAGAAGGAAAGCCAGAGTAGAATGCCATTATCTTTTCGGGTATTGGGGATCTAATCCAGGGCTGTGTACATGTGAGCCAATCACTGTATTACTAAGCTCTGTCCTCAAATCCTGGTTTTTTGTTTTTTTGTTTTTTTGTTTTTTTTGAGGCAGAGTCTCACTCTGTAGCACTGGATGGCTTCAAATTCACAGTCTTCCTGCTTCAGCCACACCACACACACATGCATGTACACACACTCATACACACACACACACACACACACACACACACCACATGATAGAATTACAGCCTTGCTTCTTGAGTTTCATATTGGTAAATTGTTAGTAGAAATTTGTATACTTTTTAGTATTATGCTGTGTGTATCTTTCTATTTAAACTTTGTATTTAACCTTACATATGCCTGCACATATAATCTGGGAATCTTATATACACTGGAACGTATAACATGGAAACCTTACACACACCTATATGTATCACCTGGGAACCTTATATATGCCTCCATGTATCACTTGGGAACCTTATGGTCTCTATACTTGTCTTTCTTTTCTCTTAATTCTTGGTCTCCTTTTCTTTTATATTTTTACACACACTTCATATTCCACAATATTGGATAAATCTTCTTTAAGTGAGTATTCTTTAAGGAATTGAAAATGACTTATGTTTGCTTTATAGTCATTAATTATTTCCTGTGTTTCTAGTTCCTTTGTGTCTGTGCAGATTCCCATATCAACATTTCCTCTTCTGCTTTAGGGACATTCTCAGCCTACATATTCTTTCAAGTTCAATATATCTAAGAGCCTCTATCTTGTATTTTTAAGTTGTCTTGGCTAGGAAATCATTCTAAGTTCAAAGTATTCTCTTAATATTGTGAAGATATTGCCTCTAAATCTTCATGCAGATAAGAAGCTGCAGTTGTGTTGACTTTGTTCCTTTGAATAGAATGTGCTTTTAATGTCTGACTCTTGTGAATATCTTCTCTGTTTCACTGACATTAAACAATTTTACTATTACTCTCCTTTTTATACTTATTTCCATATTTCTTTTGCTTGAAGTTCATTAAGCATATCTGTGTTTTTAGTTGTCCTAAAAATTCGAAAGCAAATGCTGAATCCATTTCTTGAAATTTGTGTTTACCATCCATTTATCATTTCATCTCCTGCAGAGATTCCAAATGTGTGTGTGTGTATGTGCGTGCGTGTGTGTGTGTGTGTGTGTGTGTGTATAATGTGTGTATATGGCTGTTAAATGTGATCTCTTAGTTTTCTGAGACTCTGTCAATTCTCTTCTTGCAGTAGCTCCTCTGAGCTTCGTTTTGGTTAGTTTCTCAGATAACCCTTAGAGACCACTGGTCTAGCCCTCTATCAGTTACGACCTGGAGAATTTTACCTCAGATATTATGTTTTCAGAATCTCATATTGAGTCTTTTAGCAGTGTGCTGTCACATACTTGCTTTCATGTTCACTCTTGCCCTAAGACTAAAAGTGTAATGAAGAGTCTCCTCAGCTCATACTCAGTGTTTGCAGGCACTGTGTTAGGAAACAGATGTTCAGCAAATCACCAACCACCAAGACAGAAACTGAATTTATTATTTTAAAATACATTATTGTACACATCCATCATACAGGTAGAAAATCTTCTAAATGCTATTTGTTTTTAAAATTTTAGTTATTGAATGAGAATCTAATTATATTATCTTAATTTAATATGTTAATGATATGATTGAAAAAATTTATTATAGCTAGATAATTGTATTCTGTTCCATAAGTTGGCATATGATAATAATTGAAGTAAATAGACTTCTCACAGAGAATATCAAGAAAAATACCACAGAAGCATTTAATATTAAAGCAAAGATTGAAAAAAGCTGAAGTTATTGAAGGCAGGAGTTTGTGTCCTACTAGCAACTCCCAAATACCCAGCAGCTGCTTTCTAAATAATTAACTCTGAAGCTTAATATGAATTATAAATGCTCAGCTAGTAGCTCAGGCTTATTACTAACTAGCTCTTAAACTTAAATTAACCCATAATTCTTATCTATGTTTAACCATGTAGTACCTTTTCTCAGTTCTGCCTTGTCATCTCACTTCCTCTGCATCTGGCTTGCAATTCCTGACTCTGCCCTTGCTCTTCCCAGCATTCTTAGTTTGGTCACCCCACCTATACTTCTTGCCTGGCTACTGGCCAGTCAGCATTTTATTAAACCAATTCAAGTGACAGATCTTTACAGTATACAAGAGGATTATTCCACAGAATTTCCTCCTTTTTGTCTAATTAAAAAGGAAGGTTTTAACTTTAACATCATAAGATTATATACAACAAAAACAGTTATTAAGAATTATAGTAACACTATCTAATTCATTTGCATTTGGCAAAATTAGAGAAAATACTTAAATTATCTATCTTATCTTGGTGAGTCTAAAGTTTTGTATCTAATTTACTTTCTGTTATAACCAAGGAAAACTATAATTATAACTATTTAGTCTTCAACTTCATCAAAGACCCCAGAAGGGTGAAATGTTACCTAATGACAGGGACCTCAAGCTGCCTGAACAGTTACCCAAAGTTCCTCTGCAATGTTGGGGCATCGAACTCTGGCTTGAAGGCCTAACATGTCTGACAGACTTTCCTGTGAAGCGACTGTCCCACTTTGTCTTGGCAAAGTTTAGCAGTCACATTCTTTTGTGTCCTGCTTATCCAATTTGGACAGCAAACTGTTAGTAGTTGAGGCAAGGGAAGTTTCTTGCCCAGTGGCTAATTTTTGCCACAAAAAAGTAAACTCTATATGGAATTTCTTTAATGCCCATCATCCTCTCTAAAGTAATTGATGTTGCCAGGAGCATATGTGTCTCACTATCAAGAAAAGTCTAAGTTCTTAAATCATTTTAAATGCCATATTCTGTAGGTCTTTGAAGTGTTTGAAGATTACCTATATATCTGAAATATATCTCTGTATGACTTGAAGACCTAACTAACATGACTATAAGTTTACCATTATAGATGACTATTAATCTGAATTTCTTAATTTATTAATTTATTACATTTTTAAATGAGTTGCATAAACATAATATCCTAAACAAGAGTAGAAATATACATATAGTATAACAAAATTAACTTCAAATTTGTATCAATAAACTAAAATCCATATTGATGCAAAATATGTAAGATTAGCAGTTGTTTTTGGATTAAAGTAGATTCAATAATCTACCCTTTTATCCTATCATTTCTATATTTCCCCATTTTCTTTTTAGAACAAGATCCCTGAATCTAATCTGCTTTGTTTAGCTTTTTTCTTGACCATTATCCATAACAACTTGTAACCAACCCTCCTAAACAATGATAAACATTAATAATTTATTTTTAGGAATGTGGGCATAGTTCTCGAAACTACTTCCTGTTGATTGGGGGTGTTGGTAATCTTTGGGGGACCCTAAGAAAATTTAGGATTATGGTCAAGTCCTGACTGGAGTTTTCTGTGAGGCTGGATTATCTAAGCCAGCAACTTTTAAGCTGTTCTGGATGCAGAACTCAGAGGAAACTGCAACAGAGGCAATCTGAAACATTAGATCATCTGGGCCATCTGTTCCCATCAGAGATTTTTTTCAGGGGTCCTTCCTCAATCAAACCTGATTTTTCTTAACACAGAATGAATCAACAGCCTCTCATTTCCTGTGGAAATAAAAGCAGAACCTCTTCCTCAAAGTAACATATCTTTTGACTTAAATTTTCAAATCAAGACATTTTTAAAATATAGAAATATTAGAGTAATCCAGTAACATTTATAATCCAATGTCTCTTAGCAGCTGTTGCTCCTTCCTCAGCTGTCAAACAATTCAAAGTCAACACAATAACACACAGTAACCAGACTACCTGTGTATTTTCCATCTATATGTGGCTTTTTTAAATATTACTTTACTCCCTTTTTAGGGACTTTATTATTTTAAAACTATGAATTTCTTTTTTATGACTGTCTATACCTTCTCTGTACTCTCCCAAGCCTATGTATATTTTTAAACACACTGTAAACTGTTTAGAGTTTTTTGCATTGCTTTTTTAAAATCTGTCTTTACTGTATATCTCTGTCTTTTTCTGACCACATGATTCTTTAAACTGCTAAGCAGCATGGCTAGGCCCTCCACCTCTGCCGTGGTTGACTGGCTCCATCCCGCCTGATTCCCTAAGAACCCAGCTTCATGGCAGAGGCACTGGAAAGAGCCATGTTCACCACCCCAACTCTGGGGAGCTTCTGGGTCCACACTGCCATTGAGCAGCATGCTGCTGCCCATTGCTCATAAACCCCATCCAAGTGTTTGGTCGCAGGGCCTCTCAAAAGAGCCATGCCATTTTTGCCACTAGCACAGAGTCAGGAAACTGTTAAAAGAGCCATGCCTCTGCTTGCTGCTAGCAAACAGCCTACCCAAAAAATGATGATTACCAAGAAGCTGTGCTTGGTTCTGTTCTTTTGTGTGTTTAGAATCCTTTTTAAAAAAGCTTTCTCAGGTTTTATGTGGAAATTCTTGCCCCATGTTGGGTATCATATGAAGGCAGAAATTTCTATCCTGTCAGCAACTCCCAAATACCCAGCAGCCAATTCCCAAATTATCACACAGAGGCTTATATTAATTATAAATGCTCAGACAGTGGCTAAGTCTTGTTATTAACTAGCTCTTACACTTAAATTACATCC
>CABHPH010000383.1:0-15398 GCA_902168325.1 Peromyscus nudipes | reverse complement strand
TGATCTTAGTGTGTGCTCACTGTGGCCTTAGCGAGTGTTCACAGTGACCGTCTAGGGCTGAACACTGGCTGGCGTTTTTTGCAGCCTCAGAGCCTCTGGCGATTCTAGCAGATAAAGTGTACCTAGAGCCATTGGTTTTCTGACTCTTGAGCTCTTCTCTGTACATCATATTAGAAGAACTGATATTTAGTGAAATATGTTTTGAGAGACTTAATTCAGTGTGTTTTGAACTTCCTTAACCCTTTTCCAGTGAGAAATTGTTTATATCACTGTGCACCGTACACACTTGTGAAGTTTTCAACAAAAATTCTCAAGATCTGATATGTGTGGTTCAATCTGACGCCTCCTAGACCAGTCGGTTTCTTCTGTGAAATGTTGGTTCCTGTCCTATCCATTTGTGGATTTTATCACCTGTACTGAGTGGTAGCCAATAGTTTAAGGCTGCACTGTCTTTGACGGTGTTGAGAGCCCAGCCTCTACATCTCACATTCACCTGCTATTCTTTTGAGACTTTGCACCTCACATCCCCTGTAGGCTTCATTCCTCTCAGAAAATGGTTGGTTATCATACACTGTATTATGTCCTACAGTGTGAACATGGGAGGGCTATGAGCCACAGGCCCTTTGGTCATTTCAGTGATCTCAGCTGAGAAGCTGGAGCTTACACTATAGAAACAGCAACAGGCCAGTTAGTTACTAAGTCATGGTGTGCTTGCAGATCTAGAGAGATTGCTGCAGGCTGGTCATCAGGGTGAGCTAGAGAATAAATATGGCACTTCACCTAACCTACAAGGGACACATGGGCAGGGTGAAGAATTAGGGAGAATTTTGGGAAGTCATGGACAAATGTGTGGCAGACTGTGAGACCATTCCCAGTCACATCCAGAACTCAGCTAGCCAGCCGTCACCTCTCTGGGGTACTAGGGTACTTGCATTTGTAAGGATGGTTTTACCTCATGGTTGCCCGGAGGCCTTTCCTGGTTCTCCTGTCTACACCTGCTGTGCCATGGCAGGTGACTCTCAACTTTTTGGGGCCCTGAGTTGCCCTCCTTGTTTAAATGTTCTTAATTTAATAGACCACAGGAGGGTGTGTGTGTGTGTGTGTGTGTGTGTGTGTGTGTGTGTTTGAAGACTACACAAAGTGTGCTAATATTCTGTTTTTGTATAAATAATTAGAATAGTATTCCCCAGCAGTTTTTATTTGTATTTCAGTAAAATATTCAGTGTAAATTAATTATAACCCTAATTTGGGCAATTTTTGTCACATCTCATACACTTTTCATATTAGAAAAATTTGAATTATCACACTATGTGGCTAAAATTTTGTGCCAAAGTCAAGCAAATTATCTTATACCATTTAAAGATGTATCTATATTTGTAGCATTTTCTCACGCTCTCTTTTTCCTTAAGTGGGCTGGCAAGACTTGGCAGCCTGTGTTCATTTGGTCACAGTCCGTGGTGATGTTTTTGGAATGCCTGTTTGCGAAAAGAAAATGCTGGTGCAATTCTAAAAATAATCCCAGACATTAGAACCCCACATGGTAAGCCATCATCTTCTCAGCTTTCTTGGGGCCTCTCTGTTGTCTCATCAAGGGTTTTATGGTGGAGAGAGAGGCAACACTTGGCAACAAACCGTCCAAGCTTCCACTAGAGCGGTCTCTAGGGGAATCTGGGGGTGGAGCATGTGAAGCTACTGACGTGGACAAAGAGACTGGCATATGTTTAAATCATATGCTTCTAAAGTTTGACTGAGCATGAAATTTCATTTTATAGGAAGAAGCCCTGGGGAGTGGGGCAAGAGAATTGCGCTGCACCTGTTATCTGATGGCAGCCAAGCTGGGAGACAAACTTTCAGCCAACCGGGTAGCCCTTTGGTTCTGTTAGAATTCCCTGGGTTCAGCTGTCACAGTACTGGCATGTCTGTTTCCTGTGCTTCAGGGAGAAGACGACACACATTTCAGGTCATCTGCCCACTTCTGCAGCTCCGGGGCTTGCTGACGTTATGGACAACCTCTTTTCCTTCTCCTCTATGGCAACTTCAGGAGCCCCCTTGCTGTCTCTTTCTTGCTCCATCTAGATTTTCACCTGGAGCTATCTCTAGCTTTGTCTATTTCTCCTTTACTTTCATTAGAAACTTGATTGTATTATATTGCTCACATTTTCAGGTGACATTTGAGTATTTTTATGGTACTAAACAACCATGAGTGGAGATTTGGCAATCTCCACTCATCACATACAATGGGGGAGAATTTGCTTAACATAGATTCAGTTTCCTTAAAATAGATGGATATTTCCCAGTTTCTGGTATGCTGCAAACCCATGAGAAGCTGAGTAATTTAAACATGTCTTCCTTCCCTGGTACCCAAACAGCAGACACAATTTGCCTTGCAAACAGCTGGCAGGCAGAGGTGTCACTCTGTTTTGTTTTTCTTTGTAACATTTGAATGATTGAGGTGCTAATCATCCCTTGTAGAGGCAGGACCTAGTATAACTGTGCTGAATTATTATTATTATTATTTCTCTCCCTCCCCAGTGTGGGATGCCCTGCACAAAGCCATGCAGGTCTGCAGTTTTCTGGAGTGTGTCTCTTTCAGAATCACAGCTTTGATGTTCTTTTCACCTGAAAGGAATCCTGCCAGGGGCTGGTGCAAGCTTCCTGAGTTGGGAGCAGATGAAGGCTCTGCCCTCAGGAAACAGTTTACGTTCTTACTCTTGAGGCACCAAATAAATCAGGAGCAAAAACAGCAGACAGAAAAGCCCCCTGAACCCACATATTTTAAATGCACATTAAAAACATTCAGATAGTATCTTCTAAGGATACATGTGTCTATTACAGACTTGCTGACGCTCGAGTTACCACTCCGATGGGGATGGGGCCTCATCACTGCCACCGTTCTTCAGGTGTTTTAAGATACCCATCTGCTTCTGTCATGGCTGAAGCAGTTCCTTTCCGCATTGTGGGAACAGAGGCCTGTCTGGGTTGGAAATGTTACCAGGAAGGAAGTTCACTCAATTCTTGTTAGATCTCACCCAGTGAAGGAACCTAGATGTCAGGAAGTGCTGTCAATCAAATGTTATATACTGGGGAGTGGTGTGCAAAAGCCTATGGATGTAGTGTGCCGTGAATAATATCTTCCAACAGGAATTATCCATTCACAGGGTGTGTGTATTGCATGCTAAATGTCCCAGTGTCCCCCAACCCCAACCAAGCCCTCCGTTAGTTTACAAGGAAAAGCTGTGACTACAGCAGTGTCACAAGGTCCTTGGCTTAATCCTGGAAGGAGTTTGTTTATCTGAAGTGTTCTCTTGATGTGTCAGCCCCAGGTTCCTCTGTTCCTAGTCAGCTGCACACCTTGCTTGTTGCTCCCATGAGTGGGCTAGTAGTGACTCAACCTCAGCCCTGTGTTCCAGAAAAGGAAGGGCAGGCAGAAGATAGACTGCTTGTAGCTGAAGTTTTCTCCAGTCCTGCCTAGCCCCACAGACCCCACAACCGCTTATAAAATAATCACTCAGAAGCTTATATTATTTAAAACTGTTTGATCATTAGCTCAGTGTAGCTAGAGTTTTCCTGCCTGGCCCACAGTCAGGACAAATCTCTGCCACCCGCCAGTCCCACAGCCGCTCAGACCCAACCAAGTAAACACAGAGACTTATATTGCTTACAAACTGTATGGCCGTGGCAGGCTTCTTGCTAACTGTCCTTATATCTTAAATTAATCCATTTCTATAAATCTATACCTTGCCACATGGCTTGTGGCTTACCGGCATCTTCATATGCTCTCTTGTCATGGCGGCGGCTGGCAGTGTCTCCTCAGCCTTCCACTTCCCAGAATTCTCTCCTCCTTGTCCCGCCTATACTTCTTCCTGCCTGACCACTGGCCAATCAGTGCTTTATTAACATGTTTGACATACAGACCATCCCACAGCAGCTCAGGCCTACCACTGACTTACACTTAAACTCAGCCCATTTCTGTTAATCTATATGCCGCCACACATTCCATGGCTTTACCTGTTGCCTTTACATGCTGCTCCCTGGATGGCAGGCTGGCGTCTCCTGACTCAGCCCTCCTGTTCCCAGAATTCTCCTTTCTCTTTGTCCCACCTATACTTCCTGCCTGGCTACTGGCCAATCAGCACTTTATTTATTAACCAATCAGAGCAAAACTTTCACAGCATACAGATATCTACAGCAACTGCTTGTTTCTTTTGCTGGATCTGACTCCATACTTACATTGTTTCTACAGACTGTAGGTGACTGTAGGTGTAATGGTTTGTATTGATGTCGACTTGTAAGGTCTAGACCTGCCTTAGAGACAAATCTCTGGGCATGCCTAGGAGGCCTTTCCATGGTAGGGTGTTGGCAAGATAGGAAGACTCACTTTATCCGACAAACTGAACAACTGAATAAAAAGGAGAAAATGGTCAGCATCCATTGTTGTCTCCTTTCTGAGTATGGAAGCAGCATGACCATCAGCCTCTGCATTCTGATGTTTTTTGTTTTACTTCCATCTCATTCTAGACAGTACCCCTGGAGCTGTAAGCCACGATGAGCCCTTACCACTTTTTGTCGGGTATTTTCTTTTTAATTTTAAAAATTCTATATGTTTATATTTTTATTTTATATGTATGAATGTTTTGCCTATACGTATGTATATGCACCATTTGCATGCTTGATGTGCACAGAGGTCAGAGGAGGGCATCAGAGCCCCTGAAACTGGAGTTTAGATGGCTGTAAACATCATGTGGGTGGTAGGAACCAAACCTGGCTCTTCTACAAGAACAGCAGGTATTCTAAACCACTGAGGCATCTTCCATCCTCCGTTTATCAGGTATTTTCTCATAGACATGAGACGAATAACAAGTACAGATGGCCACAACTAGCTTCAAGGCAGAAGTAAGCTCTGATCTTTAAGTAGACCTTTATGTATCCAGCTAAAACTGGTATCGCTGTATCAGGGAAGAAAAGGCATCAGAGTCAAATAATTCTATGTTGTATTCACAGACAACTGTTGCAAATGAAACCATCACCATGGTTTATAGACTGCCAAGTTTATACACTCCTGTTCTTGATCCTCTTTGAATAGGTACATTCAGTATGTTCCAGCCACTCATGGCCACGGCTCCGTGCTCTTCTGAGTATTGCTTTAAACACCATGTGTCAGTGTAGAAGTAGGGAACCAGATGTTCTGTGAGAAAATACTTTGTCTTGATCACTGGGACTGCTACTAATGAAGTACATTCTCCCCAGTGTGCTAGAGTGGTGATAACCATGTCGCTTCTCTGCTCAACTGAAAGGAAACAAAGTGATTCAAAGCCCCCTGTGCTCTGGGTTCAGATGAGGAACTCTGGTTAAGGAAGGCAATGCCTACTGAAAATGGCAGGTCCCGACTAGGTAAAAATATGTGAAAATGTTTAAAGCATTCCTTTTCAAGCTCATTGTCTTAGAAATGCAAATGTTAATGAATTCAGAAATCATCAGTCTTAGTGATCAAAATCACCGGGGACCAACTCATTAGATGCCTCTGTTTAAAAAGCAAATGCTGGTTAGTCAAAGTAGAACATGAACTTAGTTCACCACAGGGAAACTGCTCCTCACATACTTTACTTGCACATGAATTGTTTTCAGTAAGATTATTACCCAACAGACACTTTTTTTGGATGACAAACAAGATCAAAATAAGAGGAGGGATTGATGAAACTATGACATTCAAGGTCTCTGACTGTGACATGACATTATGTGGGTGATACCTGAGATATATTACTCAAACTTGCCGCATTGAGATTCCCTTTTGTAGTGCAAACTACTATTACTTCATTTCATCATCAGTACATTCTTTCTGTGGGCAAATACATTGCAGTCATTCTGATTGAAAGTTTCATAGATAATGTAATCAGACAATGCCTCCCTAAATGGCAGGCTATTGTGAGCATATGTGAGAAGATCATACATGGTCATTGGTTATCACTAAGTCCTTAATTACATGACTTTAAAATCAAGGTTAGAAATGCCCTTCCCTCTACCCCACTTGCTAATTACAACTTGACATGGAAAATAGGTTCCTGGTTTAATGAAGTAAGAGTAAGTCTGTAAGAAGCCATGTAGTTGTATTGAGTTGGTTATCTGGGATGACAAATGGAGCTAGTTGTGCCAAGAATCCATTCTAAGATGGTACTTACACAGGGCATGTCTCTGTGCCCCTTCCTCTTCCATGCTGGGGTATTACGTGATTTCCTGTGTTTGTTACCTTAAAGAAAGAATGGAAATATAAAGTCAAAGTCAACTAAAAAATGTCAGGCAACACAGAAGTGGTGTGATTGTAAATCTTTTTAAAAAATATAAAGAGAATATCAACTAAATGCTCATTTTCAATTTTTCTTCAAGACATTCAAAAAGAAGGGAAGTTTTCATATCATAAACTATACAACACACCTGACAAGAAGCTAGATATTACTTCCCACCAAAGTAAGAAAAATATAAATGATGGGTTTATATCAGTGAGGCTGCTTTCTGCTTCACATGGCAGGAGCTTACTCATATCACACAGCAGGTCCATAGATAGAAAGGTTTGGAGTCGAATAATAAATTGCTCAGTGTCATCATGGACAAGATTGTTGATCTGTGCATTCAAATAATAAATCGCTCAGTGTCATCATAGCCAAGATTGTTGATCTATACATTCCATTGTCTTCAGTTTGTAACCATTGCAAGACTGTATTATGCTGTATGCAGAATCCTTCAGACTTCCTGTTCATGTCCCCAAGCACACTGGTCCAGCTTTGCATCTTACATATAGCAGGGATAGTACAATTATAATGAGGTGCTCCTTGATTAGAGAAATACATTCTTTCCTAGACTACCAAATTACCATGTGTGCAAATCATAATTGGATATGTACTCTGAATGGAGCAGTGTCCTTTTGAATACTGGTAGTAACTTCTAACACTCATGTCATTATTAGGCTACTGTATTCTTCCAGCAGCATGCATCAAGGCTGGGAATGAAGTGAGGCTGCTTGTCTGCCCACACAGGAAAGGTGAGTAAAACCTTGTTAGTAGCTGTCATCAGAGGAATGCAAATTCCTTAATAAGTTACACGGAAACAAACACCTTTGCTGGGGCAAGTCTCAAGAGACTTTTCCTCATCAGAAATTTTACCTGGTCCATCTTATAATTGGTGATTAAAGCAAATGGCCAATGGGAGTTATGTGCAGAATGCCTGATGAAGTTCTGAGGCCGGAAGATGAAAAGTTGGTGCTCTGTTCCCATTGTTCAATGTGCTGGTCCCTTAGGTCTATCTTCAAAACTTCTCTCAGCTGTAGCTCTAAGTCTTACTGGAAAAGGGCCTAAAAGTGGCTCCTTCCTAGGACTTCTCAGTGTTCACTGCCCAGTGGGCATATTCATGTGCAAAACCAAGTGCCACAAATAATAGAAATGTGGCCAAGCCAGAGCTAAAAGTCAAACTCTGATTTTCTGTGTAATGATTCACCTTAGCCCTGTGGTCATCAGGCTAATACTGTTGTCATGGAGAGCAGAAAGCATTTCTAGCTGGCTTGCGTGCTGCTGCTGAGATGCCGATGGTCAAGTGGGACATGTATATTTAAACAACCATACTGTTGTTCACGTAATAAAGAATAGGCTCCAACAAAGTGAGAGACCAAGAATAGACATACACCGCAACACTCAATATACTCATAGTTATCTATATAAAAATAGATTCTGGCCAGTAATGAGCAATACAAGCAAAAACTTATCATCAACTATTTTGGCTTGCTTTTACAGGTGCTGTTCCTCACTTGAATAGATTAGATCCCATCTGTCTTTCTAGGACTCACTGTTCTCTGTGGTGGTTTCTCCTGTTCTTTACCCTGCATCCTGCCTTGTGCCCATTCCTTCATATATTAATTTATTGTCATAGAGAACAGAACTGGGAGCAAGGTGGGCAGATGAAGCAAGCGACACTGTGGAGTGAACAGTGACTTTGTATTTCTCATCACCAACAAAGTTTTTAGCCTAAGTATTTTCAGGCAGTTTGTAGGTCACAGTAAAATATTTCTGTTGTATATTTGACAGTCAAATATGATTTTTCTCAGTTGGATCTTACAACTCTACTTGGCTGTGTCCAGCCTAAAAGGAGTTAGGACACTTTAAATAGAGAGCCAAATGAAACAAAGACAAGGTTGTGGAAATCAAGGGACCTGGAAAATGAGAAGAAATTGACAAGTGAAGCCGTGTTCACAGGTAGAGGTGGGTGGCTAGCATTCTAGTCAGTGACTGGGTTAATGGATGGGCCACCCACTGGGCTTTTATTGATCTTCTAAATATGTGTGATCTTGAGTAATTTTACTCACTTCATTAACATCTTGAACCAGTGATGCAATGTGATTGGTCTACACCTGCAATATTAGACTGCCTGGGAGCATTTCTAGATACTACCACCTAGTGTTACCCAATGTGAACCATTCAGTCTGAATATCTTTTCACCTATTTTTGTCTTAAGAAAAATGCTAGAAATCCACGCAGCAAAATTAATTACAATTGCATATTATAATTTTTGTTCTCTATTTTTTGTGTATTTACAGTTTCTCCCTTTTTGTAATGTGTGGGAACATACAAATATATCTTTTCTTCCTACATAATATTTTTATTAATTATACTCAAATCCCATTCCTCACAGATACATCCTCCCACCCTTGTTCCCTCCCCAAAAATAAAAACAAAAAACAAGTCCAATTTATGTTGCCGTATATTCATTATAGCATGGTCAAACTTCCATTAGCCAGCCTCTTAAAGAAAACTGAGTCCTTCCCTACCCTCTTTCCAGAAGCCATCAACTTTGAAGAGTTATACTTCAGCATCTTTACCACAGTTTTTAAGGAGTGTCTTCAATAGCTTCCGGTGTGGACTGTTACATTTTTGGGGGGTAGGGGAGTATCTTAGAAGCCTTTAATGTCTCTCATTCTCAGTTATGAGCCTGCAGTCATCAATACCACCACAAAACAAGTTCCCTTGCCCATAGCAGCCAGCAGCAGTATGGATCATGGACATCAACATGGCCTCCAGTAGTAGTACAGGCCATGGTCATCAACATGGCCTGCTGTGGGCAGCACAGATCACAGACATCAACACAGCCTCTGGTAACAGCACAGACCATGAACCATGGACACCAACATAGCCTCCAGTGGTAGCAGGGACCATAGCAGTCTTTCAAGGAGACTTAATCCAGAAATTGAACCATTCTTGATCTTGGATATCTTGTTGCTCAGAGTCAATATGATCATGTGGTTGGGCAGTGTGTCCAGGGCAGGACCTGCAAGAGCTCCAGGCTGCTGTACACCATCCTGCCCTTGGTGCCAGTACCTCTCCCCCAACCCCAGGCAAGACCATCATGGCTGCAGGCCACAGGCAGTGCTGCACACCCCATTCCCCATGCTCTCCTCCCCCAGCAGGGTGAGCAGCAGCAGCTTCCTTCAGGTCAAATGGCAGCAATGGAGTGAGGTAGGCCTGGTGGTGTCCTGAGCCTCCCAGCAACCCAAGGACCAACCCTACTCAGCAAAGACACGCTCCTTTGTCCTCTGTAGCTGCACTGCCACACCTGTCACTGCTGCTGGCAGTCTCTAGTCCTGCTTCTCTCCATTCTGCCATCTTTCTCTTTTTTTCCAGTTCCAAAAGCATCTTCCCACAAGACCTGCATCTTTTTTATTTGTTCTGGAGATGTTGTGCGCTCTATAGGCTCAGCCTCTGCAGCAGCCTCCCTGAGAAGCCTCTGTGGGTTTCTCTGGTATCTCAGAGCACCCTGTGGCCCCATGGGTGCTGGTGGCTGCCACCATCTTGAATCTAAATATACACTATCTTTTAAAGAGAATTTTTTTAGAGGCTAACAGTATACAGCAAATTAAAATGCATTCATTATTGTAATTTTATAGTTTAAAATTGATCTACTGAATTCAGTTATACTTAGTGGATGCATTTTGATATTCCAGCAGATGTATACATTTATTCTTTTCACCAGCAAAGCACTAGATATATTCATCATCTCCCAAATTTGCTGTGTCCTTTGTGTGTTTAAGAATTGTTATTGTTTTGTGGATAAAAAGCATTTCACATGATGTCTATTCTCCTTACATATCTTAAAGAACCATGTTGTTATTGGTACTGTGTTGATCAGCACATATCAAGAACATCTCAAGTCTGAAACATTGCACTAGCTGGAAAGCGGGTATCCTTGTCTCCTCCCCCAGCCCTGAGGCACCACCATCAATCATGCTCTCAGTTTCTGTGAATCTGGAGCCTTGGATCCTCACAGAAGTGGAATCCTGTAGTATTTGCCCTTCTGTGTGATGCCATCTAAGTTCACCCATATATTTCTGATGGGCGAGATTTCCTTCTGTTTTAGGGTGGCATAATATTCATTTTTCTGTGTGTTTACACATAGCATATTTTCTCCATTCGTCTTGTGAGCATGGATAATTTCCATATTTTGTTATGAATAGTGCCCCTAGGAACACATGTATGCAGATATCTTCAGAAGATGCTAGGGCAATTGGATATCCATGGGCAGCAAAAGGAACTTTGATTCAGATCTTGTGCCATATGCAAATGTATCTATGATAAGTGCTTGATTGACTGAAACCTGGAACTCTGGACTAGTAAAGCATGGATGGATGCTTTTGTGGCCTCAAGCTATGTTACCAAAACAATCAGTCCAATTGTAATAGAATGCATTACTCATTGTGCCCAAGCACTGCTCGCACACACGCGCTCGTGCTCTCTCTCACTCTCTCTCTCTCTCTCTCTCTCTCTCTCTCTCTCTCTCTCTCTCTCTCTCTCTGTGTGTGTGTGTGTGTGTGTGTGTATAGGCACATGTATCATGAACTCATGTGGAGGTCTGGAGTTAATTCTCTCCTTCCATTGTGGTACACAAAGGTCAAACTCTCAGGTCATCAGGCTTGAGTGGCTAGCACTTTTCCCCTGAGCTATCTTACTGGCTCCAATCCATTTATTTTTTTAAAGGCAGATGAACTATACCCCATCTAAATAATAATTGCTACTCTTTAGATTCTAAGAACAAGAAAAGACAAAGCTGAAGACCAGGGAAAGTGTTCACACATCACACATCCAGTAAAGAGAGTGTACAATGATCTCTGTAGAGACAAAAACAGAAGAAAAATAAACAATTTAAAATGGTCTAAAGATTCAATGCACGCTTTATCAATGACAGATATTGTAAATAAACACAGTAAAAACATTAAACATCATTATTGAGTAAGGCAGTAAAGATTAAAAGTACACTATGATATCACCACACACCTGAGAGAAAGGCAGCTAAAGATACTAGAAACCAATATCAAGTACATGGGTCACCTGGAACTGCCGACGGGAACCCTTCATGGCACAGACACACACACACACACACACACACACACACACACACACACACAAGATGTGCTCTCCAGTACCATGCTCAGATGCATGCACACCTAAGTGAAATGCAAATTGCTATTCACATAACATCCTATACCATAACCCAGTAAGCAGCTTTATCCATAATAATCCAAAAGAGAAAACCACAATGTCCTTCCACTGTCACAACAGGAATATCCATGGTGAATCCTGGAAGTAAAACTGCAAGGGCTTCGAGCAGATCAGTGGTTTTCAGAGGCTAGAGGTAGGGTGGAAGTTGACTGCAGTGAACTGCAGGTGATGGAACCGTCTCAATCCCCATTTAGATGGTGGCTATACTGTGGTTTTCATTTGTTTGTCAACCTCCCTAAAACTGTGCTGGAATGGATGACTGGCACCTTATGTAAAGTAGTAACAAAAATTTAAAAATTGATTACTTGAAGAAGCATATACCATCAGTAGCATCATTAGAGAAGACTCATCGTGCACACATGAGAAGGACCAAGGCAATGCACATTGTAACATGAATGAAGAAGTCATGAGTGAAGAAAGAGAGCACAGTGGAGAAAACAGGCTGTGCTGGTGTGTGTGTGTGTGTGTGTGTGTGTACATGTGTGTTGTGATGGACTTTATACTTGAATTTTCCCAGGAAATATTAGCCTAACTTCTATATTCTCACAGTGCTTTGCCTTATTGTTCTCTTTCACTTCATGTAATTTCGTCTTTCTTGAAAGCTTATATGACATAGTTATTTCCCCAATTGCCTAAAAGAGGGAACTCTGCTTCACTCATATTTAAACGTTCATAGAATCAACACAATTATTTAAGCAAAGGTATTTAAAGAAAGTGTTGATTCACTGATCTATATGATAAAGCCTGCCATTCCATCCTGTCTCACCTTCTACATTTGCATTTATAATATTCCAAAGACTATTACTGGGTCTAATGGACAGATCCCTGCTGTATGACACATTTTGTGATGTCTTTGAATTGCCTTGGGTATGTATGGGTTGAAAGATCCTGGAACTCAAGAGAAAAGGCTGACAACTAGGAAAGTCATCATATGTGGAAAGAAACATGAATGTGATTGATACAGCCAGGATCACTATGACTAGAGATTTAAAAACAAAAATCAGTGTGGCAATGAATCTTAATGAGTGAGGCAGAATTATCTCTATCAAATAAGCACAAAAGGAAATAAAGAGGGGGTCGGAAATATCTCTCAACACAGCATGGACCTCTGAGATGCCGTCAGTGTGAGATTTAAAGGACAGGAATAATTCATCATGGAAAAGACAAGTTAGAGGAAGAAACTCGGAGACAGAAGACCAGACAATGCATATAGTGTGGTGGGAGGTGTGAATCAGCAAGATGCGGCTACTGATGGGCTGCAAGGGTGGGAGGAGTAGTGGAGGGCGGCTGTGTTTTCTACTTTGAGTGTCTGTGTGATGTGGTGGTTCAGTGCCATTCACTGAAGAAATGAAGAGCAGGTTTTAAGACTAGAGTTGAAGTGACCTGCAGTGTGGGGTACGTAGCTGGGGTTACTCTAGGGGCAGCCATACACACACAGGTGGATCTGAGGAGAGCGTTGGAATGGTCACATCCTGACAATGCTTATGTCCTGCCTTCGGTATGGTTTCTTGTAAGAAGCCACAATAGGATTTATTTGCTTACCAACCACTGTGATTAGCTGATATGCTTAGCAGTGTTTGGGGCACTGATAAGCAAAGTGAAAATATTAGTATTGTCCTTGTTACCCATGAATTTAAAAGGGGATGGAGGAAGGAGACATAAAAATAGACTACCTACAGTATTCAGAAGCTGAGATTGAGGGGCATGAGAAAATGGGATTCAAAGATAAGAGAGTAACAGTGAATGGCAGAGGGGTACCCAGTGAACGCCAATTGGAAGGGATCATGTTAAGCTGACATCTGGACGGAGCTAAGGAGTTGATTGGTTCAGCCAAAGAATCAGCATAGCAGGGTAGATGGGTGTATAGACCACAGTGAGGTAAACATTCAACAAACACTCACCAACCAAGTTAGTGAAAACTACATAAATTAAAATTATTCACAACATGTGTAAAACTGTTGGAAAATAATCTAAGAAAGATTCATTGAAATTCCATTACAAAGGATTCATTTACATATAAAGATGTATATATATTCCAGCCCTTTTCTGGAGGAAGGTGTAGCAGGGACAGTTGTTACTACAGATTGAAAGAAACTCAAAAACAACTGAGGTGTCCTCCCAATGATGTTTTAGGAAATATTACAGGCTTAGAGTCTTAGAGAAGTCCAGGCTTGCCTGGTTCTAGTCCTTAATAAGTGTGTTTCCTTAACCTTGCCTCAATTTCCTCATCTGAAAAATCAAGCTATGTTTTATTGTGGAGGGTAAATGAGCCGAGCAGACTGGTTAGAGTTCATGTGTGGTGTCTTCTGTTACCGCACTTCTGAAGAGTCAGCTGACGACATCTGTAAGAACTCTTCCAATGTGTGCTCGGGTAGATGGTGGCTGGCAGTGTGTTCTGACTGGTGCTGACTCAGGTCACAGGGAAGTTCTACTGTGGAGTATATTACAGTGGAGGCTGACAGTACCAGTAAGGCCTTTGCTTTCAACTTCCTCCAAGACATAACATCCATTTAGCTCTTAGCAGTTGGACAGAGCTGCTGAGAATGCAAGAAACCGACTCTGTGGACCACTGTGCGTGCTTTGCAGCAGCAGAATCCCCACACCCAGTTTACCTTAGAGTGAGTGTCTGTCACTATGTGACCTTCCTTCAGATGTAGAGTGGCCAGTGCTCTGAGATGTCACTAAGGTAGACCAGATGACCTTCTGAGACTCTTTGGACACTTACTCCAGTCTGTTAAGTCCTGGTAAATAAATTCTCCCTTTCTTTCTTAGAAGGAGGTTATAAGAATCCATTACCACTGCAAAGTACTTTGAACATCCTTACAAAGTGCTTTCTTGTTATCTTATTACATTTGATAGCTCACCAACCTTTTGAAAGATGTATAATCATGCATATTAAAATCAATCTTGCATATTTTATGCTGTTTTTATCATGATAAGAGAATATTAATTTATTGGGGATCTGTGCTTTTCTAAAGGTTGCCTTTAAGGTTCTCTGGCAGCATGCTTTGTTAACCCCCAACAAAAGTAAAGATGGCAGAAAGGTCAAGGCCTTCATTTAGAGGAAAGGCCACATGAGCAGGCTTCATTACCATGGCCTTCCTTTCCCTTCAGAGCTATAAAGCACTTTTAAGCAAATTGAATAGAGAAGAATATGTAGATGTCTCTAAGCAAGCCAGGCAGTGTTAATATTTTTTAATCAATATTCCATTTACTCAGTACTAAATTTTGACCATGGTAGCAATACCAGGTTGATAGAGAAGTACTCATTCCTTCCTTCATGGGTTGGATGACATCTTATCTGTTTAAGCTTCAGCTCCTCAGGAGGCAAATAACATGTACAAAATTTTATTATATCTAATTACTTGTATTCTTATTTTATTCAAATGCATCCTATTTGCCCTTGATGTCCAGTTCATACTATCACTCATATTAGCATGAAATTCTTTATTTTGTTAGGAATGGAAACCAAAAATCACATTGGCTTATATACCACAAGGCACTGTTCTTTCTGTAGTGGTCTGGTAGCAGGTCACTCAAAGCAGCCAAATAAGGGGGCAGGTCTCTCCTACTTCCCATCCCACAGCCCATGGTAGATATGGAGCCATTAGCTGAGGTCACCTCATGATCCAAAGTATTTCATGGAAGCAAACAGTGTTTGCCCAGTGATGACAGTCAAGACATTTAATAGATATCAAACTCTAACCACCTGCTTTCATCAGCCAGAAATGAAATAATGATTGCTTGCTACAAGGAAGGCAGGGAAATACAGTTTTGAGTGGGCATTCCAACACCTTGAATATTTTACTACTCAATGGTGAAGAAGGAGGAAATGCAGGCTGATGAGACAAGTAGCTGTCTGCCAGT
>CABHPH010000382.1:41258-66330 GCA_902168325.1 Peromyscus nudipes | reverse complement strand
GGTTTGTGGATAGGTATTGATTAAATCTGGTTTTATCGTGGAATATTTTGTTTACTCCGCTTATGGTGATTGAGAGTTTTGCTGGATATAATAGTCTAGGTTGGCATCCGTGGTCTCTTAGTGTCTGCATAACATTTGTCCAGGACCTTCTAGCTTTCATAGTCTCTATTGAGAAGTCTGGTGTTATTCTGATGGGTTTGCCTTTATATGTTACTTGGTCTTTCTCCTTTGCAGCTCTTAATATTTTTTCTTTGTTCTGTATGTTTAATGTTTTGATTATTATGTGGCGAGAGGACTTTCTTTTTGGGTCCAGCCTATTTGGTGTTCTGTAAGCTTCTTGTATCTTCATAGGTATTTCTTTCTTTAGGTTAGGAAAGTTTTCTTCTATGATTTTGTTGAATATATTTTCTGTGCCTTTGAGTTGGTATTCTTCTCCTTCTTCTATCCCTATTATTCTTAGGTTTGGTCTTTTCATGGTGTCCCAGATTTTTTGGACGTTTTGTGTTACGACTTTTTTATCTTTAGTGTTTTCTTTGACTGACGAATCTATTTTCTCTATTGTGTCTTCAGTGTCAGAGATTCTCTGTTCCATCTCTTGTATTCGGTTGGTTATGCTTGTTTCTGTAGTTCCTGTTCGTTTAGTCAGGATTTCTATTCCCAGCATTCCCTCAGCTTGTGTTTTCTTTGTTGTCTCAATTTCTTTTTTCAGATCTTGGAATGTTTCTTTCATCTGTTTAATTATTTTTTCTTGACTTTCTTTGCTTTCTTCCAATTTTTTGTTTGTTTTTTCTTTCATTTCTTTAAGGGAATTTTTTATTTCCTCTTTAAGGAAGTTTTTCATTTCCTCTTTAATGGAGTTTTTCATTTCCTCTTTAAGGTAATTTTTTATTCCCTCTTTAATGGAGTTTTTCATTTCCTCTTTAAGGGAATTTTTTATTCCTTCTTTAATGGAGTTTTTCATTTCCTCTTTAAAGGAATTTTTTATTTCCTCTTTAATGAAAATTTTCGTTTCCTCTTTGAAGAAAATTTTTATTTCCTCTTTAAGGGTATTTTTTATTTCTTCTTTAAGGGCCTCTATCATCTTCTTAAAGTCATTTTTAGGATTGATTTCTTCTGTTTCATCTGCCTTGGTATGTTCAGGACTTGCAATTGTAGGGTCTGTAGGTTCTGGTGTTGTCATATAGGTCTTTATGTTGTTGCCTGTATTTTTCCGTTGGGGTCTACTCATCTCTTTCTCTGCTCAGTGCAGATGGTGTAAGACCCTAACCCTTCAGGCTTACACCTCCAAGCCTCAGAAATGCGAAACTTCAAGCACCAGGAAATGAGAAACTAAAAATCTGGTTCCCTGGGCAAGCTGACCACCTCTGTTCTCAGTCGGTGAGGTGTATACTTACGATTCTGGTGATATAGTTTGGTGGTTGGGTGATCTTGATAAGTTCTTTTGAGAGCTTCTTGAAATACAGGATCCAAAGACACCTCTTACTCCGTGGCTTGCTGTATAGCTGGGTGGCTGGCCTGATGTCCTCCTCCTTCTCTGGCTCCTCGATCCTTCAGGTTCCGGCGAGCACTGCGGCATCCTCCCTCGTTGCCTCTGTAGCCACAGCTGCACTGATCCCTGCCGCATGGAGCCCAGGTCCCCCCACAGGGTGCACCTGCCCCCAGCGCTGCTAGTTCCCAATTGAGAAGCAATCAGCAAGGTGATTAACATCCACTGTGCGGGTTTGGGCGTCCCTGACCTGAACTTTGTAGCTCCTCTTCTTGCGTTCACCCAGCTCTGTTGCGCCCCAAAGGGTCACCCGGGGAGCCCCCGGCCGCTGCTCCTTCCCTGTGCTCGTTACGACCACTCTGCTCGTACTGTGCCTCTCACCCGAGCTCCCGGCGAGCCACTCACCCGCAGGCCTGGGGAGACCGCGCGGGAAGGATCGATCCAAACCACGGATTCCCGAGGAAGGCAGAGAAACTTTGATGCTCTAGCCAGCTTTTCTTAACTTAAATTTTTGTCTCTGAATTTTTATCTTTCTCTTTTTCTGTATACCTTTTTTGACGTCTTTCTTTGTGGGCCTGTTCCTCTTATTTCCACATCAGTTCATCATCCAATTTTGCTCTCACTCACGGCCCACCGGCAGCAGCCGCCATCTTCCTTTTTTTCCCATCCACATTTTCTTTTAAAGACTCATTTTTGATAGTGCTATCAGCGCCCTTAGGCAGGCCTGTAACAGAGGTCTGTTCCAGCAGAGGACCTTCAGGCTGCCCTAGCTTCCATGTCTCCCTTGGGCTCACCTCTTCCATTTCAGAAGATACTTAAGGCCTTTTCACTGTCTTCATTGTTGAACCTTTGACAAAGAAACTTTGCTTAGAAAGAGACACATCTGCTAGGAGCTTGAAAGGGCTCTGTCAAATCATGTCATTTTGTTTTGTTTTGTTTGTTTTTCTTTATACATACAACTATTGGTTTATGAGATGGGGAGCTGTATACAAGACTGTTAAGAAAATGTAGTTTGGTCTCAGATGAGTTGGGTTTAGATCTCAGCTCTGCCATTTATGGGACAACTTGGATGATTGAATGTGTTACGTAACTCAAATAAAATACTTCCAAGGATGCTTGGTGTATTGTAGAGTCTTTTGTTGTGATGAAACACCATGACCAAAGCAACTTGGAGATGAATGAGTTTATTTGGCTTGCACTTCCACATCACTGTTCGTCACCAAAGGAAATCAGAAATCAGAACAGGAACTCAAACAGGGCAGGAACCTAGAGGCATGGTCTGAGACAGAGGCCATGGATGGGTGCTGCTTCCTGGCTTGCTCCTTGTGGCTTGCTCAGAGCCTGCTTTTTTTTTTTATAAAATCTAGGACCACCAGCTACAGGATGGCACCACCCACAATGGACTGGGCCCTCCCCTATAAATCACTAATTAAGAAAACACCTTACAGGTCTGCTTATAGCCTGGTCTTATGGAAGTATTTTCTTAATTGAGGTTCCCTCTTCTCAGATTACTCTAGCTGTTTCAGGCTGGCATAAAACTAGCCAGCATAAGTAGATAAAAGAAAAAAGTACAACGAAAGATGAGTAGGGACTCAATCTGTGTCTTGTAAAAATTAGCTAAAATGGTAAGCGTGTAGGTTGCTTTAAACCAGGCTCAAAAATCTTGATTATCCCTTATGGTAGGCTGTGGGCAGTAATTTGCTCTAGCCCCTTGTATTCATGTCTTTGCCTCACACTGACACAGAGTTCAGCTCTACGGTTTGCTTTAACCACCAGGACAAGATTGAAGATGGGACACACTATGACTGGAATAGTGCTATGTTGAGTGTCTGCTTTCTCTAGTGGTTCTTGGAGAGTTATTAAATAGGTGGGTGAACAAGTTAAGGCTAGTCGAGTTAGAGACACAGAGAAGATATGTATTGTCTTAGCAAAAGTCATTGAAAGACATCCAACTCTCAAATGGCCTCACGCTTGCTGATGTCATCACATGTATGAATGAGCCCAGGGGACAAAAGCAGAAGAATCAAGGACTGAGCCCAGCCACACTGTCAGTCTCTCAAATTATGGTCTAAGTACGTGGTGGTTGTGTTTAGTCACTTAGTTTTTAGGTGGTTTATTGTGCAGTTGTAGCTACTTCATTTACCAACTCCTCAGAGTCTGAGGGCATTAGTGGACATTGAGGAGGAAACAGATTGACTCTTCACTTTTTAGGAACTCATAGACTCTGTATGTTTGCAGATCATAATCCAAGCTGGCTAAACAACTTGGACTTCAATGGGATATGTAGAAACCTATTAAAGACCACTGGTAACAGTCCTTGTATTTTATAATACTCCTTGCCTCCATTTTCACCATTTACATATTCTGTGAAGCATTATGAGGCAGGCTCATTGGTTTCAGCCTGAAGCAGAAATACTAGCTGGAATGATTGATTAGCATTGAGCTGAGTGTAATCAATAAAGTACCGCCCATAGGAGATCATCATTCTAGACTTAATTAGAGATGGCTTGGTTGTTACACAGAGACTATTTAGAGGTTGTAAACGAGTTCAATTTGCTTTTTATTTGCAGCCTAGAAGGTTGGTCTCTTTCCTTTCTTATCCCCTTGAGTCAAAAATATATTCTAAGTAGTTACACTAGACTACATTTATGTGTTAAGAGATAGTATTGGGGATACATAAAGGACAAGAGGGGCTGAAGAATGAGGTGAGAGGTCAACTATCATGGTTTCTCAGAGGCTTATATGACCAGAAACTACCCAGCATCCCCCACCTGGCATCCAGAGCTTGCCTCTGCCCAGAATCACTTTCTGAGCAGAGTAATTAGCACAGGCTTGTCACGATGGAGAGTTAACAAGAAGCACTGTTTATGAATGTGTCATGTCCCCAGACCCACTATAAATGGAATTAATACACCTAATCTATGGACCATTCTAGCTCTGACATAGAGCACACTGAAAGCTTCTGGTTGGTTCCACTTGTGCCCTCACAACAGTCTGGAAGCCACTGCCTAACTAGTGCTCAGCTTTGTAAGATAGTTACTATATATTGATAGACCAAGAAAAGAGCAAAGTTCCAAATTCAACACAGGTTCTCTGAAGAATACATATAGCATTTGCACCATTGTAAACTAAAAAAAAAAAAAAAATCATTGAGATAAACATCAGGTGTTAAATAATTCACTCACATTTATGGAACCAGTAGAAGTTGGAACCAGGACTCTCATGTCCCTTTTATTGACTGCCCTTTCCAAAAAGCTGCTTTAGTTTCTTTTTTACCACTGTGATCATGACCAAAGTAACTTATATTAAAAAGAAAACAGTATTTAATTTGGCTTATGGTTCCAAAGAATTAGACCCAATGATTGCAGAGTGAAAGCATGGCAGCAGGAAAAGCTAAGTGCTCACATTTCTAGTGGCAAGCAGGAGGCAGGGAGCTCACTGGAAATGGTGGGAGGTTTTTAAACCTCAAGCCCACTCCAAGTCATGTACCTCTTCCAACACGGCCATACCTCCTAACCCTTCCAAACAGTTCCATCATCTGGGGACCAAGTATTCAAATGCCTGTGACTATTGGGGGCCATTTCATTGAAATCATATACCAAGAAGGCTGAGCAAATGTAGCCTAAGTGTACTACTTCCTCTGAGTAAATTGGGAGAATCTCCATACATAGTGCATGCTGCCTTTCATATGATGGGCAGAGGAAACCCAGATGTTCATAGGGAACTGTCAAAGCAACTTTTTTCCTGGAATTGAGGTTTTAGTTCATATTGTTAGTCAAAATATCGAAGATTATTTTCTCTAATTCTTCTCTCAGTGTGAGATGGAAGAAGTGGGGTCTATTCAATTCACCTTGATCTTATGGGAAAGCCGTTAAGACGGCCACTTAGGTAGCATGGCTGGGGGCTATTAATGAGCTCCTTCTTTTCTGAGACAATTTTTTTTCCCATTTCTTCTATGAGCAATTATATGCCGTTGCTTCTAATTCTCTGTCTATCCTTAAAATGATGGTTATCTTAAAAGTCTCAATTCATTTTATATAGTCTGTAAAGTGGCTATAATAAAATAAATTCTGGCTGAGTCCCCAAATTAGTCCTATCCCTTGGAAACAGTATTCTTTCTGTAACCTGGGGAATACCTATGTATAAATGAAAGCCAAGACAATCATGTCTGGAGCAGGTGAGATTCCTGGCTCAAAGAAGAATTACAGGCAACAGCTGTAGGACTTCTGCAGATGCCAGGACAAAGCAGGTGTTCAATAAAGTCAACTGTTACAATCACTGCTCAGTTAAGTTGCTTGAGCCAACTCGGTATGAATTCATTAAGTCTTGAGAGATCCAAAAATAAATCTGAGACTTTATATGGGGAAAAAAAATCCCCAGAGACCTGTGAGTTGAAGAATGGATTTGAATGCTGGCTCCAGCTTTATTAAATTTCTGTCCTTGGGCAAACTTTTTGACCTTTTTGACCCTCAGTATTTTCATGTCCCCAGTGGAGCAACATTTGCTGACCATTTCTGATGAACTCATTTTTTTTGCAAGGTTCTGAGGAATGTAAAAATATTGATATAATAAGATCTGGTTTCTGCCTTAAGGATTCTTCTAGCCTGGCTGGAAAACTAATGGGAAATGACCACAGGTGAAGTCTCAGGAGGCAGATAGCTGTGGGATGGAGTGGTGACTGGAGAGGAAAAAGAGAAAAGAAGAGTTCATAAACCTGAGACTTCAGCTGGGAGTCTAAGGTGAGACTGGAGTTAGGCATAAATGGGCTCAGAAGAATCACATTTCCAAAAAGAGGAGAGGGAACAGTGTGACTGCCAGCTGGAATTGCATGATGTATTTTGGGTAATCTGAGAAGACTGGCCTAGCCAGAATCGAGCTCCCCAGTTGGCAGTTGTTGACAAAGGCCCACTGAGGAGCTGGGTCACTTTACAAGAACCCTTAAATGTAAGCTCATGAACTACACACCATTTTCACTTTTTTGTTCAGATAACTTTCAATGTGACGAACCAGTAATGGCTTTGTTTACTTGGCTTTGATAAAAACCTTCCGAAAGGAAGAAAGGAGGAAGTTATTTCAACTCAAAATGTTTTCCTTTCCTGGGAGATTAATAGAGAGCAGCAAAGCTGGCCAGAAGCATGCTGCCCACTGTGAGGACTGCGGGAGACAGTGCCTGAGGAACACAAAACCTTTCTCCAAGACAGACTTTGATCTCAGGCAAGTTATGGTTCCTGATGTTCATTTCTGATCAATCCAGTTCTGTACTTACTCAAATTTAAAAGTACTTTGCCTAAGCATACACTCCCCTAAGAGTTTCTGAAGAAATGTCTATGGCTGTGAATTTTCCCCTTTTCCAGGTTTTTGTAGCTGTATTCTTTCAGGTGTGGTCCTATAACTTCAATCTGTTTGTTAACATCTGTTTTACATCTTTGGAAGTGTATCGGGCAAGAGTTAAACTTGACACATCAGAATCAAGACTTCTCAGGATCAACAGGAATGCTTTTTTAGTCTCTATGTGTTATATGTAATTGTCATTATGGGAAGCATGTTAGATGAATTCTTTTGCTTAATACTTCCTTTAACATGTACTCCCAGCTCCAGTGTCTTGTGTCCATCAATGCATATAATGGCAATTTGCAGCCCAGTTGGCATTTCAGCTATGAGATTAGTGATGATCACTGTTACAAGCTACTGGGACCAAAAGGCCACATTGCCAGCTCTGGCTGCCAAGAAGACATGGACAGGATTACAGGATAAACTAAAGCAGATCAATAGCTGTGAGCAGGGGGTTACTAACCTTGCCTTCCCCAAACTTCCCTGATAATCATCCAAGGATAGAGTTCTCATTGATTGAAAAAGCAGGAAAAATTTTAGTTACCTGGGTAAAAACCTTAAGCCCAACAACATGATCCCTATTTTTAAACAAAAGATAGCAATATTGATCCAAAAGAATGCTTGGTTCCCCCATTAGAAAAAAAAGTGGCCCTTTTTATTAGGATTATCCAAAAATCTGTTAATGCACAGTAGTAGTTGCTTCTGGTCTCCTTCTGTTCTTGGTCTCTTTGGGCCATTTGCAAAGAGGGTACTGAAGGTTCTCCAAAAAACAGTGCAACCAAAAATCCATGACTACAACAAAGGGTAGAGGCAGGTGCGGGGGCTGTGTCTTCCTGCTGTGTGTCATGTGCGCCCTGCTTCTCTAGCACAGAGGTATATTCTAAAGTCACTTCCATGTGCTGATGACAAAAATAAGAGTGCTAGATGTGTGCATTTTTGTGCCAGGAGTTTTGGGAATCTATTTGAAACAATAGCTAACAGCTCAAGTTGTGGTATGGCCACATAGGTAACCATTACCAGTAAGTTGAAAGGAACTGGCAAAAGGATGGTCTAAGTCATTATTTATGGGCAATCCTGCTGCCTCTGGGAAGTATAGCAGGCTGATCCCTGCCTATGCAGGGACCATGAGGGGGAAGCACATTTTGAAAATGGAGAGAAGACTCAGGCAATCAGCAGTCACATCCCCTTTCCTTACAGGCAAACCACAATAGGTTCAGTGATGTGAGCCCTTTTGTTCTGGCTCACAGAGCTCCTTGTTCAGATTTTTAGAAATTCCGTGAGCCACTGGTAGCTTAAAATTGGCCATGAAAGAAGTATTCACAGTGCAAAAATTGGCAAATGCTACAAACAGGACTCCCTTCTGCTGTACCCCAGAAAATTGTTGCTGACACTAGTTAGAATGGTCATTGGAATAATATTCCTTGTTAAGAATTTTCTAGGGAGCCGGGCATGGTGGCACACACCCTTAATCCCAGCACTTGAAGGCAGAGGCAAGAGGATCTCTGAGAGTTCAAGGCCAGTCTGGTCTACTTAACAAGTCCCAGGCCAGCCAGGGATACACAGTGAGGCCCCGTGCCCCTGCCCCAAAAGTTGCAGGGTCAACAAGATGCCTTATCAGCTAAAGACACTTACTCCTGAATTTAATAATCTGAGTTCAAACCCTTGGACTAACTAGGTAGAAGGTGATGACCAATTAATGCAAATTGTCCTCTGATCTTCACAAACATGCCATGGCATGAGTACTCATACACACACGCGCACACACACTAAAAATGTGATTAATTTTTTTTAAATGTCCCAAGGCTCTATAGTTCTCTGGAAAATGTCATGTAGAAGTTTTGCTCAGGCATCAATAAAACTTGTGCACACTTGTCCCTTTGGCCTGCTCTGTGATACGTCAGTTTTGGGACCTTTGGTTCAGAGTGAAATGCACCTTCAGGACAGTAAGAGAAAGTTATGTGCTAAAAGTATGACCACAAACCATCAAACAGAGAGTACAAATGCCTCCTGCTTACTTATCCAAACTGTTCTGAGCCCCAGAGAAGAGCTGGTCACACAGCATTTGGGAGTAAACAGAGGCAATATTCATAGTCTGCAGTCAAAAATATCCCCGTCTCTGCCCTTATATTCTCTCTTTGTCCATATATACCCTCTATTCCCCCCAGGTAAAAATCACATGTCCAGGCCAAAACAAAATACAAGTTGCTTTTTCTTTTTGAGATGAAAAGGAACAGAAGTTTCCTTGTTTGTCTATAAATACAGATATAAATATAGATACATTAAAAGGGTGAGTAGAGTTCTTAAACACAAATGTTTTAATCAGGACCTTTGTACCCATTTTGCCTCAGAATGAATGTAGTAACAATGTTATATAATTTTCCTTAAGTATTTACCATGTTCTAGGCCCAGTTTTTACACACACACACACACACACACACACACACACACACACACACACAAACACACACACACTTTGCCATGTAGGCAGTAAATAGCAATCTACATTTCATTGAATGCTGCATCATCATTGCCTAAGAAACTATGTTCTTGAAGTGCTGAGAAACACCATTTGGAGGAGCCAGGGCCAGCACTCGGGAGATTTTCTCTCAGGGCATCCCAGTGGGTCTGTCAGGTTCTCTCAGTTTTGCTTCTCTCACTGAGTTGATTTCCGTGATTCTTAAATAAAGCGCTTTTGCTAGACCCACTAACTCCATCATCTTTACCTTCCTTCCCATCTCTGTGTCTGCAAAGCTTTTTGATGACACCCTCCCTGAGGTTGGGAAATGGGACTAGCAAAGCCTTCCCACTGGAGGAGGGTGACTTCAATGCACTGTTTTCACAGAGCCCTCTCCATAGTGTGCCAGTGTGCCAGTGGTCCAGCTCGGAGCCCATTATCAGGATTTTTACAGCTACTTTGTTAACATCTGAGTCTCTTTGGAGATTCAGGAAGATGTCTATCCCATTCTAGAAACTTGTGGTGTTTGAGGTGCACCCCAAGTCTGTGTTTTCCGGCCTTGAAAGTGTCAGTGGGATGTTCCTCTACTTCAAAAGCAATAATCTCTTTGATCAAACTCTAGAAATATCATTGGACAATCCACTATCCCTCACACCACAGATGTCTTCATTTCACTGAACCCAACTTCATGCTTGTCCTTCCAATGGAGCCAGTTCCATCCTTTGAAGCTTTGCAGAACCAGCTCCCTGTGGAGAGCCCTGCACACACAGCACAGACATTCTCTGGGGTGATACCACCTCACTTCACAAGAGAAACTGCATGGGAGGTGGAAACTCCCATGAAAGCTAGAGAGCTGTATTGACTTCACTGCTGTGTTGGAATGCCGACACAAGAAGCTTAAGGGATGAGGGGTTTGCTGTTGTTTTCCCACCACTAGCGAGCAGCTTCGGGGTACAGTGTCCACAATCCCAGGGAAATTACACCAGCAGGAAGTCCATGGTGTCAAGATAATGTAGTTTGGACTCCTTACTGTCTTATATCGCAGTGGAACAGGGCCCACAGGTAAGGCTGTACTACCCAAGGCCACCCAGAAACCCACTTCCTCCAAAAGGCCCTGCCCCCTAGGGGTTTTACAGCCTTTCAAAGCAGTGGGAGACCACCAGTGGGGAGACAAGTGGCCAAACACACAAGACTGTGGAGGACGGACGTTTCACAAAAAGACTGTGGAGGACGTTTCACTTTCAAACCATGACAAAGCCTTCCTATTAAGCCAAGTAGAAGACATAAAATTTGGAGAAAGCACCTAGCTCCACTCTCACCAGGGACTTCCTGGTTCACAGTTCTCATACCACTCTATTTCTTGAGTTATTGTGTGAGGACTTGTCCTGTGTAGTTCCATTTCTTCAGCTAATTCTGGTGATCTGCAGAGCAGTACTCTTGTGTTGTATGAACTTAAAATGTGCTCACTTTCTCCTATGGTATCCTTTGATTTCAAGGAGATATTTCCCAAGTCGCCACCAACTACCTCTGTCTTTTTGTTTTAGATTTCTTTGCAAATTAAACTAGACCAGATACTAAGCAGTTTTGATCAACCAATTAAGTGGTTAGTATTTCTAAATATTGTGAGATTCTAAGACGTATAATTCACAGCTTTGGATCTTTGGAAATTCACACATGCATCATTTCTCGGCTGTAGTTGGAGGGCTCTGAAAGACAAGTTGGGAAATTAAAATGTGGATTAAAACATACCTAAAAATAGCTATTATCAACGGATTTCAGTAGACAGACTAAAGGAATGTTGAGGAATGGTTGTTTCCATATATACTCAGGATGATGGTGCTTGAGGCATTTAGAATACTTTTAAGTTTTCTAGTGACAAATGGTTGCCGGGATGTTAAAGAGGACAGAGATATGCTACAGAGAATCAAAGCTTTCCACAATGACCATGTCAGAATCCCTAGGAACCTGTGAATATATTACCTTACGTGGTTCTATAGCCTCTTTCAAAGGTCCGTGTGGTACAGGTTAGCTTCCCAGAGTAGAGCTTTTAGGAAGTAGTGAGCCTTTAGGAGGTGGGGCCTAATGGCGGTGTCTTTAGGACATTGGAGACATGGCTTTGAAGTACATTGTAGCACACAGATGGCTTCTTCTTTCTTGTTTGCTTCCTGGCTCATGATGGGGTGAAAGTCTGTTACACCATCCATTTCTGTCAGGATGTGCTTCCAAACTGCAGGCCCCGCAGCAACAGGGCCTGCTGATCACGGACTGAAACCTCTGCACCTGAGCTAGAATGGACTGGCTCCTTTTGTAGGTTGATCATCCCAAGTAATTATTCTTGCAATGGTGAGCTACTACCACACACATGGTAAGACTTCATAGATATCATTAACCTGAAACTTTGATATGGTGAGATTTTCTTAGATTAGCTGTGAAGACCTTATCACGTGACTCTGTAAGGTTAGATTTTTGTTTGTTTGTTTGTTTGTTTTTTCTAGCTGTGGTGAGAAAGAAGTGTGATGATAGATGAAGTATCAGTGAGATGATACATGGCTGGCTTTGGAGATCAGGGGAGGTTCCCAGGAGACAGGACGCTGATGGTTTGAGAAGCAAGAAAGGCAAGGGGATGGGTTTTCCCCTGGGTCTTCCAGAAAGGAACACTTTTCTTAAACTTGTGACCACTTGTGTCCACTGAGGTTCAACTTCTGATCTACAAAACAAGATGATAACAAATCTGTATTGATTAAAGTTTATAGCTATCTGTCATGGAAACAGAATGAAAACACTCAGTGATTTAGGGGGATGGAAGTGGATTTCCCTGACTAGAAATTAAGGGGATACCAACAAGGAGTTAGAATGAAGTTTTCAAAGGATGCACAGGTTTGTGAAGGTTGTGGTGACTTCTGTGATTGTACAGGAACTGGTGGCAGTTGGCTTTGACAATAGTGGATTCTAAAGTACATATATCCTGAGAGCTTCTGAGCCTACGTTTTGTAGACAAACTTACTGTTACACAATCAAAACTGATGAAAGTAAAACCTCAACTGATAACTAAAATAGGTAAGTTTTATATGACAGTTTCCCAGACAATCGCTGTTTATAGTGAAGAATTTAGGTGGCATTTTTGGAGTCTGATGAAAGGATTAGATTGTACTTTTAATCACAGAATAAGTTCACTTTCCAATTGTTTTGAATGATGTAAATTCAGCTCAAAACTCTGGATTAGAAAAGTTTCTTTGTACACTCCCTTAGCCCTAAACAGGAAGCAAGGGAATGGCTTCGAAGGGGGTGGAGCCTTGAGGCATACTGTGGTGGTATTGTGTTCCCCAAAATATTGTGTACCCTAATAAACTTATCTGGGGTCAGAGAACAGAAAAGCCACTAGATACTTAGGATAGGCAGTGGTATCACATGCCTTTAATCCTAGCATTCCAGAGGCAGAAATCCATGTGTTCAAGGATACAGGCAAGCATGGTGACTCACGCCTTTAATCCCAGGGAGTGGTGGCAGAAAGCAGAAAGGTATATAAGGCATGAGGACCAGAAACTAGAAGCTTTTAGCTGGTTAAGCTTCAGGCTTTCGAGCCACAGTTCAGTTGAGAACCATTCTGGATGAGGACTCAGAGGCCTCCAGTCTGAGGAAACAAGACCAGCTGAGGATCTGACGAGGTGAGGTAGCTGTGGCTTGGTCTGGCTCTCTGATCTTCCAGTTCACCCCAATACCTGGCTCAGGTTTGTTTTATTAATAAGAACTTTTAAGATTTCTGCTACAGCATACTCCAGGTCACAAAGCCTTTGAGTGACAACTGATACTTGGGCTTTGCTAGTCTCAAGGAATAAATCAATTTTAGGAAAAGGAAACGTGCTGTTCTTTGGACCATGGACATGATCATTCTCAGCTCTAATTACTGGGACTCCTTCTGACAGCCTGTGAGAGCCATGTTCAAAAACACACAGCCTTTCTCTTTTGGAGCTAGCTGGCAATGGCAGAGAGCCAGCTCTGGGCCCTTTGTCCATCTCAGAAGACGCCTTTCAAGGCCCTTCCCCACTAGGGCCTACTTTCTGGGATTTCAGAAAGAAATAGTAAGTGTAATAATCCTTTGAAAAGTAAATAAATCCAGCAAGTTCTGCCCAATGGCATGTGGCCTAGCTATGTCACAAGTTCAAACTCCGTGTCTCCTTTCTCCTTTAAAGCATAATAATTCCTTTAGCTTGTATGACCTGGCGGTTGGTGGAGGTCGGGGGAAGGGAGGTGGCATGTTGTCTGTGTCTGGTGGATCAAACCAGAGTTTTCTTCAGCACACTCAGGGCATGATTCCACATACTGCTTTATGGGAGCCAGACTCTAAGACAATTTGAAAGGAAAGTGGATGCCTGTGTTATATCTGAAAACTGACATTTTAGAAAACGAAAGGTCATCCCTTCAAAGGGAGAACTCAGAAGAAAATCAGCCGATTTTTCTTAGACTTTGGTTAAAAATACATTTGTTGCTATATGTAACCTAGTAAGAACATATCATCATTGAGCAGACAGTTGGGTGCTACTGGTTCTTAATTAGAAGGCAAAGCCACCCAAGTGGAGAATCCGTTTCTGACACTTTGATGGTGCGGATGTGTTGACAATTGCTTTATCCTGCTTAGAATTTATATAATTGCTTCACATTGTCTGACAAACTACCCTTAAAATTAGTAACTTTAAATAGCATTGTTCTTAGTGCATAATTCTTTGGGATGGTTGGATGGTCTTGCTAATGTTTTCTCAGCTTTTGCACGTATGTGTGGCCAGATGAATATGTGATAGAATGGCCTCACTTATGTGCTTGGCCATTGGCAGGCTGCTGCATCATGAGACACCAAGAATAGGTCCTGTCTTCCTTCTGTTTTCTATGTCAGGGTCTCTGCTCTGTAGGCAGAGAAGGCTAGCTTTCATCAGTAAGTGTTTTCAAACTCCTATTTATATTGTATGTGCTGATGTCCATTGGCCGAGCCTGGGCCACAGCTTGATTGAAGGAGTTTGCAAACCTCATTACGGAGGTAGATGGACAGGAATGGGAAGAACTCAGGTGCACATTTGTGATCCATGACAGCATACAGTACTGACATAGGGTCAGGCAGAAAGACTTTCTGATCCATAGCTCCTTTGCTTGCTTGTCTTCTTCAAGCTGTTTCCTAGGGCTCAGGGCGCAGCCTAACCGTGATGAAGTTAGTACCACATGGGTATCAGAGCCAGTGAAGTTTTCTAATTCTTTGCCCAAGGAATTCTACATCTTCAGATGTTTTGTAAGTAAATAATTCTAAATACGGAAAAAAGTCATATGCATAAAGATATTCCTCAAGGCTTATTTATAGGAATGCAAATTGTAAATAATTTAAATAAACAACCAAAGAGGAGTAGTTAACAGTATATCCTCTTGAGGGAATGCTATAAAAAGTGAAATTATGCCTATGTGTCTAATAATAAGAAAAATTCTCCTACTATAACAATACTTGCAAGATAGAATGTCAAATGCTGTACAAAACAAAAAATACCCTAAGATGTAGAAAAGCCTCTTGCATGCATTATTGCTATTCCAGGGATCATGAGTAATTATTTCCCTTCCTTCTACCATTTGTTGTTTTTATTTTTCTTCAAGAAGAAAAACTATCTTTTTAGTTGAAAATAGTCTTTTGATTAAAAATATCATAAAACGTGAATAATAAAACTCCTGGATGCAATTTTTATTCCTTTAATAAACTACCAGGATGTGACTTCTCTGAGAGTCTTACATATCAAGGAAGTTGTTTTTGCATTTGTGGGTAGTTAGCTTCTTATCTTTAAGGCCATGACTACTCTGATCTACAAAAAAACAAAACAAAACAAAACAAAAACCCACCACCACCACCACCAAAAAAAACCATAAAACAAATAACATGCTAGCTTTCTTCTTACCATGCTTGAGTTGCCTTTTACCCAGACCATCTATATGTTTATAATTTTGCTGGGCTCTTTAAAATGATACGGTTGAGCAAAACAAGGCATCTCTGTTCAGTCCGCTTGACTTTGGCAAACTTTGAAGTAGCTGATGAGCGTGCCTTAGTCTCCATGCCAGGGCTACACAAGAATGATTTCCAGAGGCTAAAGCCTAGTTCAAGAGACATACATGTATGCTGGCTCCTGGCATTGGGGCCTAACAGTTGGTGAACATTCTAGAAGGAATGAAGCTTAGTTTTGGTTAAGGGTTGGGGCAGGGGTTGTGGAAATATCTTCCAGAACAGTGAAGAAGGAAGCTAGCCCCAAGACTAGCCTGCTTCAAGTGAATGTCTGGTACCTGAGAGGCCGAGAGGAGAGGTTGAGATTAGAGTTGGAAGAGCCTTCAGTGGCAAGTTTGGAGGCTAGGCTGTATTTATAGATGATGAAGAATTTTGGAGCAGAGTTGAATGCTGCTCCTAAAAGTTCATTAGAGTAGACAGTGCAAAATAGAAGCCTATAGTCTGAATGAGGCCTCACAGGAGGGGTGAGTTTGAATTCATAGTGTCCCATTCTTGATGAAAAATTTCATATAGAAAAGGTTTATCATCATAAGAAACCTTGCAGTTCAAAAGTACATTTTAGATCATAGAGAAAAGAACCCTATGAGTGCCAGATGTATGTTCTGCGTCCCTTCCATTGTTCATGAGATACATGCATTTCTGTGTCTCTTATCACTTGCCTAGTAATTCCTGGAAGCCTTTTGTCGCTGAAGACATAAGGTAGAACGGGTGTGTAGGAGCCACTGGGGTGCATGGTGTGCACCTGGAGTTCTAACACCTAGGAGGCCAAGGCCAAGGGTCACTTGCACCAAGGAGCTCACGATGAGCCTAGGTAATATAGTGAGACTCAGCCTAAAAAGCAAGTAAGCCAGCTAGCTAGCTCGCAAACAAACAGCAGTTGCTGCGAACATATGTGGCTCTTTCTATTTAAAGTTTTAAAAATTCAACTTCCCAATTGCATAAGCTACATTTCAGGGGCTCACAGGCCACATCTGGCTTACAGTTTCTGTGCTATCTAGTGTATACATAGAACAATTCTGAAATTCGGAAGGTTCTACTGGAATGGTAAGTATGGCTATAAGAGTGCAGATAAAAGCTACTACACATGCCCAGGGAGAAACAGCAGGGTTCCTACAGCAAGCAGGAATGGACATGAAGCATGGCTTCCTTCTCGCTAGAGAAATATATTGGTTGGTTTCTCAGTGACAATTAGACTGAATCTGCTGTTGACCTCTCATCTTGCTGAGTGTTTGAAAGTACTTCTCTATTGCCTGTGGGACAATGCTTGACAAGTGTTCTGGGAGTATCTTTTGTGTGCATTCAACAATGCTGATAATTTTCACCCTGAGTCGGTTTCTTTGGTGTCTGCGAAGCCTGAAGAGCTAAGAGCTATCAACACTCGTGGAAGTGCCAAGCGGGAAACATTTCGAGTGCTTTAGAGGAATGGTGCTCCAAATGTTTGAAGCACTATTATTCTCAAAAACAGTATCATGAGGCTGCTTCTGTGACCTCCAGCTATTAAGATCCTAGGCTGAGAGAACCTGCTGGCATTAACAAGAGTGATTCTGTCAGATTTGTTATCCAAGATCAAGGGTTCTCAGTGAGTGCTTCTGTGATACCTACAAATCTGGAAGAACAGGGTCCATGTATATGCACATATATGCATCTTCATTCCTCAGGGCTCACAGATGCCCTGATGGAGGCTCCAGTGCAACTTGGGCTGGCTTGGTTGTTCAACAGGAACCTTGGCATGAACTCAGGCTTGTGACTAGAATGGTGCTCTTCCCCCTGGTCAAAGCAACTAGGAGTGAAGAGATGTGTCTTGATGATGGTTGAGCATAAGGAGAGAACATGGAGCCTTTGCCTTAAACACTGAATTCCAAGACAAGTGGTTAATGATGAGACTTTGGGGAGATCCAAATTCCTTATCCTGTGCATTGATTCTTGGAAAGGATGGTGATAGCCCAACATGAGCCTTTCTGAGTAAAGATACATAAGGATTTATCGACATTTAAGACTTCTTTGTTGGACAATAATGGACTCTTCTCATGGCCCTAATATTCCTTCTTTGGAGGGGATGATAGTTATTTCTATATGAATGCTAATCCTCATAACCGTTTGAAAATCCTTTCTTCTTTTGGAGAGAATCATTTTATTTCCTCAACAGTTTTGTGTATCTTCTCTCTTGGTTAGAAAATAAATTCTGAGAGAACAGGTCTTCTGCATCATTTCTCCCTCACACATATGTTCAACAAGGAGAATGCCATTTTTAAAGTTAATTTAAAACACAATGAATACTTTATTGTTTACAAAGTGTGCAATAATGGCACTCCCTGGCTTCATTGCTACAGAGTGATCTGGTATGTGAACTGACAGCCAAGTCAACACTTGGAACATAATTACTATTTCAGATGCCTCTCTGTCCAGTGTTCCATTCATGTCTCTTTGTTCTTCGTTCCTGGAGATAACAAGTATTTATATACAATTATTATATCATAGATAATATTAACTTTTAAAACTCAATCTCCAATACATGGCATGTTATATTCCTTTGTGGTTGACATTTTTCAGTGCACACTGTTTGATATGGTTCCTTTTAATTGCTTCATTTTATTTCCATCAGTATGCCACAGTTTTGTTATCAATTTCATTATCCATGGACATTCAGATGTTACCAGGACTCAGCTGTTACAAAACAAACAAACAAAATGGTGCTGGAGTTGCTGGGCCATGAAAACATTTTTAATCTTTGAGTTAGTCATCCAAAATGGCTGCACCAATTTCTGTATTCTTTCAGTTGCCCAATACTTGGCATAAGAGAACTTTTAAACTTTATCTTTCTAGAATGATGCCCTTTGTAGTTTTAATTAACAATCTCTTACTCACTGATGAGGTTAATCATCTCTTTGTGTTTTCTGATTATATGGATTCCTGTGTAAATATGTGCCTACTCAAATATTCTATTTTTCTATTGGGCTTTCTGTATGCTACTTAGTGGTTCATAAAAGCTTTTTATATAGCCCCTTGTCAGTTCTAGGTATTGAAAACATCTCCTCCTACTCTGTTGACTTGCCTTTTACCACCTCAGTCTAGACTTTTTTTTTTTAACTGTTGTTTATTTTTCCTAACTGAAGTTACTAATTTTCATGTAGTCTGTTTGGCAATGTTTGTCTTTTGTCTAGTCCTTTCTTTTTGAATAGTGTTAAAATGATCTTGGCCTACTTTTGGGTAGTGAAGATATTTCATTGTTTACTATTGGAAAGCATTATTGTTTTCTCTTTTAGATCTACAGTCCATGTACAATTGTTCAACTGATTTTAATGCACTATTTTTCCTGTTTCCATATGGATGTGAATATTTTATTTTATTGCAAGGAGATGTTCACTAGACCTAGACTTATTTTAATGTAAAATGAACCTTTTTCATTGATTATCTTTGCTAATATTTCATACACAGAGTTTCTATCTATAGAAACGTGTTTTCCCACCCTGTTCTATGCCTCTGTTCTATTAGTCTGTTCTCGTTTACTTATTTGCTGTGTCCTTGTGATAAATTTTGATATCTGAGAGAATAAATAATCTCACTTTGTTTCTGTCCAAGATTATTTGGGAAAAGATTATTTGAGCTTTGGGGATCTTTCCTCTGTTTATAATCTTAAAGTCAGTTTATAAATTTTGACATACTCACATACCATTGGCATATTGATTGATATTACATTAAATTTATGGATGGCGTTAGGGAGAATCTGCCTCTTTATAATATAAACTTGGAAGCCCATTAATTTGGTTAAGTACTCTTTAATTTATCTCAGTAAAATTTCTTGCTTCTATTGTTGGAAGTTGTGAATATCATCTATCAGATTTATTCTGAGGAATTTTTTGTCCCTTGCCCCATCTCACATGGGAGGCATTCATCATTTCCCCATCAAAAATCATGTTGGATGGCTCTTGGGTGTTGTAGTGATCTGTTATTCAATATCATTTATCAGATTAAGCCATGAGAACTTGGCATTTTGACATTTTTGTAATGTCAGTCTTGACCTTGGGGTTTTTAAAGCACATAAAATAAACCAGTAAAGTTCCAGCTATGATGAAGTTATATGCAGAATCTACTGCACTCAGGCACCTAGCATCAGCCTACCTCTCCTCTCTTTTTAGCTAAAGCCATCCTTGGATTTTACATTTCTGAGCCTCAACCTTAGAGGATTTAGTTAAAGATGTAAAGGTACAAAGAGCTTCTTGAAATTATTAAAAATGTGTTATGTTTCCTCCTAGAAGCCAAAGGTCAATAAATAAAAACCCCAGTGCTAGGTATGGAATACCTCCCTAGGAGTGATTGCTCAGGGATGTACTGGTAATCTCCTAAACAATACAAGATATTGCTGAAGACAACATACACTGTGATCATAGGACATGGAGAAATCAAGTTGGTACTGACTAGGAAGCTTCTTCTATGTTTGTTAGCTTTCATAAAACTAGAATTTGTGATGGAGGTTGCTGGGGGAGAGACGGGTGTTATGAACAATCTTACCCATCTGTGAACTACAACAATGACCAGCATGTCCACGTATGTTCATGGGTGCAATAGTGGCACAAATGATATAGGGACAACCAACCACTTTCTGCTAGGATTGAAGGCCACACCACAGGAGTGTACCAAGCAAATACGTACCTGGTATTGTAAATCTGACTATTGTTGGAGAGATCACAAGCCCCAAATGTAAACCTACTGCTATTATTCTGTTAAGTGGGCATATCAGATTGACCTCTAGATTTCTATGTTTATACTCAGAGGTGAGTGAAACTTAGACTTCATGGGAGAAATTTCTGGGTGTAATAGATGTTGATTATTGCAGAAACCCACAATTGATCAAAGAGCAGAAAAATCAGTATGAGTGGAATGCTCAGCCACAAATGAGACTTCTCTATTACACCCCAATATCTCTCCTCAAAAGAGACCATCAAGGAAGAAAGGGTGGCCAATTGTAAAGTCAAAAGGTTGGGGGGTACTAGAGTGAATGAATGTCCTGGATGTGACAGAACCGCTGTACTTATGAGCTCTAACCAGCTGTAGTTGCCTGCACAGTAACAAGCAAGTCAACACTTTAGCACAGTAAGAACAGGATCATAAGCCCTTCTAACTGAGGAGCTACTGATAGTTGATGGATTCTAGGGGAGAGAGAGTCAGTTTTTGTTAAGGATGTGGCCTCTGGTAGATTAATCATGCTTCAGCAGATGATTTCATACCCATGAGTGTATGAACAGCACAAACTGGGCTCTGAATTATTTTAAAAAATGAATAAAAGGACATGAAGTTTTGAGGCAGGTGGGAAGGCAGGGGTAGATATGGGAGGAGTTAGGGTTTAAAAATAGAATTAAAAGACATTGTAGGAAATTATCTAAGAATTAATTAAATACTACATCTTAAAGAGTGTCTTAGCTGGACATGGTGGGATGGCACATGCTTTTAATTCCAGCACCCAGGAGGCAGAGTCAGGCTGATCTCACTGATTTCAAGGCCAGCCTGCTCTTCATACTGAGCTCTAGGCCAGCTAAGGTTAAATTCTGAGACCCACTCATGGCCTGTCATGTCCTATATCCAGTTCTGCAAATCATTTTAGTGATTCTTCTTAGTTCAATCTGCCAAAAATGATTTGATAGTTTTCTTCTGTGGACCTACATCTGGCCTATTCATGTCTGGGTTGCCTTGTTTCTTTTTGGCTTCATTGTGTCACTCACAGCCTTGTCTCAGTTAAACCCCTACCACCTTTTACATGGCAGGGTAGGTTCAACAGAAATAAGTGGATGGTATAGAGTGACACACTGTAATTAGCTCTACAGGGTCACCTTACTCCTCAAGCCATGTGTTCCAGAGAGATATCCTAGGACTCTTCTAGTCACATTCTGGTCCTTTGCTCCAATCAGCTAAGGTCAGGTTGAACATTAGTCCCCCGAGGCTTATTTTTTCCATGATTTTGTGCTTCTCTAAACGTTAATCTCTAATGAGCCAAAGAAAGACTTGCATGCTTTCCAGAGAATGGCACAAAACATGGATAAGATCTTTGGATTCTCCTCTTGTTTCCTGTCCTTCTAACTTGCCCTTCTTTGTTGATCTAAATACATTCTTTTATCTTTATAGTTTCAAAGAACACCCCTGATGCTCTCTGCTAGTGGGGTGATTTACTAAACTCCTTACTTTATGGGTCACTTCATAAAGTTGCTTGAGTGTCCTCTGCAACATGGCAGTTGACTTCACCCAAAGTGATATAAGAAAGAGAAAGGAAGAAGTCATAAAATCCATTATGGTCAATGTCACAATCTTTTGTGTCCTCAGTTCCAATTCCACTCAAGAGGTCATCTACATAGAATTGATATTGGATGGTGAAACCAGTGAGGTCTATCTTGGTGGCCGGCTGACATATGAGTCTTAGGAAAAGGTTTTCACATCATTTATGATAAAAGAATGTTGAAACAAAGAATGTCATATGAATGACATATATGAGAACTCTAGACTTCCTCATCTAATTTGACATAATTCTGCATTTCTATGGGATCTTTCCTAAGTCTTCTCTTCTCTCTTTAGAGGCTCCATAGTTCTATATCAAGAACATCATCTTTTCCCCCAACTCTTTATCTTAGTGCCAATATATGTTTACTACTGGCAATGCCAAGAGTCATTTACCACATTGGAAGTAACTTCTAAAAGCAACATCAGCCACTAATAATTCTGGCAAAGGTTATACCTATCGTCACTGAAAAAGCTACTGATAACAAATTCATACCTCAAATACTTAGTAAGGACCTACTGTGAGCTACAGTATGACGAGCAGTATCCCTGTGTAAAATTAGGAAGACAGATCAGTATAACCAGGAAGAGTTTTGAAGTACAAATTACAAAACCAGCTCAAGTTTGACAGACTCTAGAAGGGACTATGTTGCTCTACATTGATGAAGAGAGAGTTTGCTTTTAACTTCTGGGATGACTGTATTGGAGGGTCTGGCAAACTGGAAGGGCTGCCTTAGTCAATATTAGTCCTTAGTCCTTCATCCTGGCCTTGTGTGCTTATTCTCTTCTACTCAGCTCAGGTTTCACTGAGCTGGAAAGGGATATAGCAGCACACAGCTTGGCTGCTTCCACATTAGATGCCTGTAATAAAAGCAGCTTCTCTCCTAGCTCAGTGCAGAAAAATCCCCAAGGACTTTCTAAGTAAAGTGTGTAGGTCAATGAAACCCTTCTGGTTCATGAGGCTAGGGGAAGGTGACCCTGTCCCTAACTCCCATGGGTGAAATTATTACTGAAGCCAATCTAACCAATTATTTTGCCCTTAACTAACAAAATCCAAGAAGTTATGGATATCACTCAGTAGTGAAGTGCTTACCTAGTACATTAAAAGCCTGGAGTTTGTCCCCAGGACTCTGATCCTGAAAAAAAGTCAAGAAAGCCCTGCTGGAAAGGTACAGTTGCTACTCTATCATCTACGGAAGGAGAGACAAAGGTATCATTTGTACATTCATTGTTTTGTCATTAATAATAGTGTAGTGATCCCATCTAGGTTCTTTCTGTTTCTCAATCAGTTGAACCTTTGCTATTCACACTGTCATCTAGTAGCATCAGTGCTTTGAATCTTGTATGAAATGCAGAGCCTCAGGCCCTTCCCAGGACCCTCTGAATCTGCATTTCCAAAGAGTCTCTGTTGATGAGTATGAACATTAGAATTTGAGAAGCACAGGCTTAAACTTGGCAGTAAGTGGAGAATGGGACTTGGTTGCCCATTTTCTCCATTTCTGCAGCCTATGGGGAGGATGCTTGGCTGTCCACTGTTCTGGAGCTCATGATCTAGGCCTTCCTCTTCTGAAGCCAGCACAGACATCTGCTGCTGTCCTGATAATATGGAGTAGAAGCAAACTTGGAGATTTCTGGTCCTATGTGTCCCATCCTGAATTAGAGGCAAGTCCAAACAGGGATGGAGTTTCAGTTCCTCTTTCATGTACAAGAAAATCTTCCTCTCCCTACCCATTACCCACTCTTGACCTTGCCCAGACTCCATATACCCAGATGGCTCTGGCAAGTGCCAGGATTTCTTCTTCTCCTGAATCTGCCTCTCTATTTCCTCCCTGGCCCCAGGCCCTGGGTATGCCCTTACTCTGATTCCTACAGAAGGGTGCCAGGAACAAGGCAAAAGTGCTCCCTGGCCCTGCTCCCAAAGGACAAGAAGCCAAGGGCTGAGTCAGGACATTTGCTGTACAAAAGCTAGACAGGCTGCTTGGAGTCCAGACTGCTTCTGCCTAGTGAGGTTATTGGATCACACGGCACAATCTTGCCTCTGCTTCTCTGGTCCCCTGCCCTGGGCTGGCCTTGCTCTTGGCACCTCCTTCCCTACTTTCCACAAGCTGCTGGCAACTCCATGCTGGGGGTTTGCCAATGGGAGGCCACTGTCTGCTGCTCCAAGCTGCTTCCTCCCTGCTGTTTGTGAAAGCGGTTCTTCAAGGGAGCACGGACTGATGCCTTCCACAAAGAATGACTTTCATCAACTCTGTGTCATGAGGCTTTGCAGTGGGGGCTGCTGGACCAAGGGCCAGAAGGGAGGGGAGAGTTGGCCACAGTGGCAGATGGAATCTGGCCCGGGGCGGATGTCGAGTGCCTTCTTCAATATGCCTTTTCCCTTTTAATCTCCTCTTGAGCGGAGCTGATCAATTAGAGTTGTAATTATTTTAATCTTCTTCTTTGCTGTCCTGCCTGCCTGCCTGCCACTGCCCATTGACTCATTCTGCTAACAATGTACTTAGGTGGCAGCTTGGCCAAGGCCATTTCAGGCAAACCAGCTTTGAAATACCCCAGTGGTGGCACTTGTCCAACCTGTGGCCACCCTTTCCATTGCTGCATGACCTCTGGCAAAGCTTTCTCCACCCCTTTTCCTCTGCAAAGTGAATGGGCTCTGTGGGATGAGAGAAGCAAGCTATCACGGTGACCCCACACAGCATTTGGTCCACACCAGCAGCTGGTGTATTGAGAACATCAGGTTTAGAAGCAGCAAGTTTACCTATCGTTTCATTTGGGAGACCCCGAGTCCTTGTTCCACAAATATTCTCAGAGTTATTTGTCATCAGGTAAGGTAAGGCAGGTGGAGCTTGGAGCACAATGCCAGGTCCCCAGTAACAGCTAGGTCAGGGTACTACGTTGTGTCTAGCTCTTCCCTAAGAGAGTGACAAACAAGCGTTTGAAGAGGAGTCAAACTGGTAATCCTGGATTTGTGCTACATTATGTGAGTCAAAGGAGCCCCTTCCTCCTCTGTCATGAGAGAGAAAACCAGGCAAATGCTGCAACCGAGATATCCTTGGACCTTAAGTAAAAGCTTTTATTCCTATAAACCCATAGGAAGTGAAGTAAGGAGACTAGGGCCTGGCACATAAGATGGCACCCCTCCCTGGGCCAAATAATAGCTCACTTGGATTGTTTGAGGTTGGTGGATGTGGACTATGCTGATTAATTTTTTTTTTCAACCTGAAATAAACTGTAAATATCTGGGAAGAAGAAACCTCAATTGAGAAAATGCCTCCATCAGATTGGTGGGGGCATTTTCATGATTAATAACTGATATGAGATGGCTCTGCCCATTGTGGGTGGTGCCACCCTAAGCAGGTGGTTCCTGATTATATAAAAAGCAAGGTGAGCAAGCTTATAGGCAGCATTCCTTCATGACCTCTTCAGCTCTGCCTCCAAGTTCCTGCTTCAACTTCCCTCCATGATGGACTATAAGATGTAAGAAGAAATAAACCCTTTCCTCCCCAAGATGCTT